>JALLBA010001606.1:0-16124 GCA_036939675.1 Cyclostephanos invisitatus
GCATGGGCGGAGGATACGGTGGCAGAGGTGGAGGATACGGTTGTGGGGGTGGACCAATGCAGGGCACCGGTGGATGCGGTGAAATGCAGTGTGCCGGAGGAGGCCATGGTGATTATATGGATCGATCTGGAGGGGGGTTTGTGCGGAGAAGGAGGTCGGGGCAGCAGCAGCGAAGGAGGAGGAGGAGGAGGAGGAGGAGGAGGTGGAGGAGGAGAAGGAGGCGAAGGAGGAGGAAGAGGAGGTCGGGGCGGAGGTGGACGAGGACCCCCATGGGGGGGAAATGGATATTATTAGATACAAATGTGTGCATACTATTGATTATTAATTGGATTGAATCAAAGTAACAACACTGTTAATACATAATAGATCTTTATAGCAATGATAAAAAACTCTCGACTAATTCATGGGTCACATAATCAAGAATCTCGTTGGCTACAAATGCGGCTGCATCAATCACTTGCCCTATGGATGCCATGTTCTCACATAAAGTCTTAAGAAGATGATGTTTCAGCCTTCCGACGGGGTAATTCCATAGCAGCTGCTGCTGAATCCCCCCGCCATCGGGATGTGAAAAATGAATAAGTAAAGAGAACGGAGCGTGAGATGCCGTCGAATGAGGTATCAAAAGACGCGCCCGTATAAACCCCCGTTGAATGGTACCCCCGGCGACGGCATCCAACGAGCGGCAGCCGGCTATCAACAACAGACAAAAAAATGAATGCCCACCAGCGCACCCTTTGCTATCTGAACACCATCATTTACATTTCCATCTTATGCCGAGCATACCCTCACCCGTTGATCAAGTCGCCACCGTGTCTATCTCCTGTACCCCTTTCGACGAATCCGATGCTGCTCTCCAGCGCTATCTTAGAAAAGCATCGCGAGCTATCCGCAGTCAATCAGGAGCAGCAGGAACCCGCCAAGAAATCCCGTACTCACCAGTACTCTGGACTCTGGCAAGACAGGAAATCCAACGAACTCACCCAGGCATTCTCTACATGGACGATACCGACATTCCTCACCACAATGAGCATGGTAACCGCCAGGTCACGTCAAGGCAATAATGGCATGATGCAGATTAAAGAGTTGCGACTGAAGAACAAGGCGCTCAACGACGAAGCTAAAAAGCACAAGAAGGAAGATGAGGAGAAGAAGAAGAAAGTGAAGGCCACAACAGTGGCAAACCCTCAAGGTACAGAGGATGTGAGTAACAAAGCGGCGACTATTACTCCAAGAAACCTGCACAACTTGATGAACGGAAATGACAATGACAACCCTTTGGACGTGGACACCAACAGCGAAGATGATGTAGCGGCGCTCATGGAAATCAAGAGTGCCGGAAAAGAGACTGGCGAGGAAGACACGTCTGAAATGTCCCCCATGAAGAAGAGAAGCAAAGGAAAAAAGAGAACCTCGCCTCGTCCCTGCATCACCCCACCTGCTCCTAAACCAACCGACAGCACAAACCCCACCAATGCAACCAAATCTGCCTCATTCCTCGATGAAGTAGTCTAGCCCCATTCCCGCATAATCATCAAAATGGCAATCACGCTTATGAGTGACAAGGCTTTCGAGGAATTTACACAGGCATTAATGGCATTTATTACCTATGCCCAGATGGTCGACCCAAAGTTCGTCATAAATCCAATCAATCCGTCATCCAAGGAGAAAAATATCAGCAACAAAGGCAAAATCTCTCTCCAAATATGACAAAGCTGGGTACCCACATCAAAATCTCAGGCAACAGGAATGCCTTTAACAGAAGAAAATCTGGAATAATCAGCTCAATAACCACAAGAGCAGGAAGGCACAGAAGGAAGAATTTCGCGACCCAATAGTCTATTTCTCGATGGTGATATCCACGGAGGTTGACCCCCTCCTACTTATCGATTGGGTGACACACGAGTGGTCAAGATTAAACGGGACCCGCCTCCAAGTAACGGACCTGCAATCCATCAGCAGCAAAACCATAGTAACCTTCTTCATGATGTCAACTGCCACCCTTAAGAAAGTGCTACTCACGGAGCTAACCAAGATCCTCCTCGAAACCCAGCAACAATGCAGTGATGACTTTGCAGGCAAGGATGTTTTCTTCGACCTTTCCACCTATGATTTCACTCTCGACGAGGGAATTGAAGCAGGCGAATCACTCCCCCTGATGAATCTCAGGATGCAAAACGCCCTATTGCAAGGACAAGAAGTCATGGCTTTCAACAGACTTAGCCATCACGCCCAGCAAGCATGAAAAAGCTGGCACCTAGAAGTGGACTCAAGGCATGCTGGAAAGATGAAGGCACTAGTCCAATGAGCCAAAGTATACGGATGCATCAAGGAAATGTGGGGCCCGCACGCCCACCTCAGTGAAGTCACCAATGCAATGCCAACAGTGAGCGAGGCAACACGTCAGGTGGATGTTGCCCACTCCCACACCCACTACCAGCTATCCATGCTAGCAGAGGAACTCATCGGCATAGTTCATCTAGACGAACCCCTAGCAATCCTGCATCCAGTATCTGGAGACGAAGTGGGTACGCTCTCACTAAGGATGGTGTTACTAAATTATCTCAAGATGGAAGACGGCCACCCCATAATCGCCGAAGTCCATCAAGAAGACATCTGTAAGCCTACCCACGTCATCCTCCCCCAAACTGAAGAGGCGGAACATATGATAGGTACGATAAACAAGAATCTACCAGCATTTCTCTTCCACGTGCTCCTCGAAATTGACTTTACCGAAGACATCATAAAAAAGCTCCTAAAGAACTCCTGCGAGGCGTCTCTCATCGCCCAGATCCCACACTGCAAGTGGCACTCTGGTATCCACACCCTTACAATGCCCGAGGAAGAATGCAAGAGCAAAGCTGTCAAGGCGCTCGAGAGTGCTGCATGGTTCAAGGATGAGTTCGGCCTCCGTAATATGAGCCCAAAACCCATGCCTGCCATCCCTCCCGAGGAACAATTCAACCTTGATGGTATTTCGTCTCTTAAGACCATTCACGATTGGCACCAACAGCAGCCCGCGCCTATTCTGAAGAATCCCAAGAGCGCCCTGATACCTGCCACCACAACCAACACCGCTGAAGTCGACCTCTCCAAGGATGACAACAGCAGCTCAGGGGACTCCACATCCTAAACGAGCTCAGCTTCCGACGAGGGAGATGGAAAAACCTCTAGCGACAATGGGTCACGCTCCAAAACCTCGGGCAAGGACGACAAGGAAATGAGCATGGCTGGCAGTGGATAGTCGGCGCCAGCTACCCCTCCTCATCCACGGGAGGGACACAGTGCACAGCGTCGAGTGGAAGGGGTAACGATCCGATTTTGAGATGCACAAATGGATCCGGAGGGAATACTTCTCGAGGCCGACACAACAGGTTGCAAGCAAGTAGATTTCACAGGAGCAGTGAGCTTAGGCAAGTGATTAGATTAGAAAACGTAGATGGAGAAGTATGCATGGTGAGGCGGAAAGGACAAATGAACAATACAAGCCATACTTCAGTCCTTGAAGCCTTGTTACACTGTGCGAGTAATTTTTGTGGACGAGCCCGGGGAGTCGACGATGAAGCACAACGACTAAGTACGATTGATAAGACGGGAACGTCAAGAAATGAAGGAAGTGAATGATATACATGTTCCGGAGGAGGTACTTCCGGTCCATTGATTCACCCCGCTGAAGAAGGGGGAAGGATAGTGTGACTGGTTTATGAGAATGTCAATGGAATAAACACTTGCATGAGCAATAATGAGAAGGTGGAGAGGATGAAGAAGATTCACGATGAACTCGAGATTAACATTGCGGCTTATTGCAAACATAAAATCAATTATAAGCACAAGAAGAACATCAACGGGTTCAATCAGCTTTTCAAGGGAGGAGAAGCAGCAATCCAGTCCATCCCAGCACACAATGTGCATGAGAACGTAGGAAAGATCCAGCAAGGGAGGACAAGTCTAATACTTTTTGGACATCTAACTCAACAATTAGATCCAAACGAGAGTGGGAAAGACCCTACAGGTCTAGGAAGATGGTCAGTAATGACACTTCAAGGGGATGGGGTGCGAACCCGCATCATCAGTGGCTACAATCCCTGCGGCAACAACAAAATCAACAGCGGCACCTCCTACCAACAACAACAAAGGTTTCTAGTGACCACACAGCAAGACCTAACATGTCCGAGAAAAAGATTTCACGAGGACCTCACTGCACAGATGATCAGGTGGCATGAGGATGGTGATCATCTGGTAGTTTGCATGGATGCAAATGAAGACATCTATCGCAAATCGATCGGCCAATCCCTAACCAACAGTGATGGGCTGAACATGAGCGAAGTGGTCGGGGATTTCACGGGTAAGAAAATTGGCCCAACCTTTTTCCATGGGAGCAAGCCGATCAATGGCATCTGGGCAACACGAGTCATAAACATGACCCACGCATGTGTAATGCCGGTGGGATATGGGGTTGGTGATCATTGTATGTTCATCATTGATTTCCAGGAATCGAGTATCGTCGATACGACCCCATTCCGGGTCCAACGATACTCCACGAGGAGGCTGAACACTAAAGTTTCGAGAGGGGCAATGAAGAAGTATGTTGAACGACTGGAAGCCAATATAACCAAACACCGCCTTTTAGAGAAACTCGACAAACTGAAAAACTATTGCCAAGTCAAACAGAAGTCACTCCAACGAGCCCTCAATAAAATCTATAAGCAGAGCAGGACCTCATGCTCAATGCGGAGAAAAAGAGTTGCCGCATCAAATCGGGATGAATACCATTCTCGCCAGAGGCTGCACTTTGGATTCAGCGCACCCAGGTATATCGGTCACTCATACGATACCATGAGGGAGTGATACAAAATTGGGGCAACCTAAAGTGGACCGCCCGACGATGCTGCATTGAGAGATGTTTCAAACTCACAATGGAGGAGATACTGCTTCGGCTGAAGGTTTGCATTCAAAGGTTTGACCACTACCAAAAGAACGGCAAACACTATTGACGGAAGCACCTAAATGACTGTCTGGCACGGGCTCGGGATAAAGAGGACAACGCGAAGGAATGAGAAATACTGGAGATCATATAGCGGGAGAAAGATAGAAGCTTTTGGCCCCGGATAAACTACGTGATGGGAAAGGCCAGAAATGGATCCGTGCGATGAGTGCTAGTTGAAAATGAAGAGCAGGGAAGTCGGTTGAAGAAGCTATTTTCAATAACATCCATCGAAAATGATTCTTCCTCACCGAAACTGCTCCAGTTTGCAATGGGCGGCTGCGGGGCCTCTTTGGGTATAGCGCAGCCATGGTTACAGCCGAGAGAGTTCTGACTGGGACATACAGCTACCCCGACAATTTCAATCAAGCAACAAAGGAGATTTGCAAGAAATGCACCAGGATAAGGATGAAAGGCCCCAAGGATTCCCTTAACCTCACCATCACAAGTGAGGACTGGAGACAGCAGTGGCAAGGAAGACGTGAATCCATGGCATCCTCTGAGTCAGAATTGCACTGCTAAACAGTGACAATGTTAAGCTGTAATGAATAGGTGATTACTTAATTATGAGTGAAAGCTTAAGCTTGTTGCTCCACAAACCTTTTGGGAGAGATTTTAAAATTTCTCTCTTCGCTAAAATTCGCTGCGCTAGCTCTCGTAGGCTAGCTTGTCTAACACACCCTTGTAGCGTAGCGATTTTATCACTTGTGTTTGTGGTCTGTCTGGCTGCCCGTGTGTCTGCCAGGTCTTTGACTTTTGTGAGGAATTCTGCTCTCACATTGACATGATGTGCCGGTGGATGATGCTTCGTAAAATAATCCGCGAGATTGGTCCCCCCCGGCTGCCTATAAATTTTAAATTGGCCTTGTGCTTCATGGTCGCGTAGCCAGTGGAATCGCATGTCCATGGCTTTGGTGTGTTTTGGCTGTATTTTATTATTTATTACTCCCTCTGCCGTCGTATTATCAGTCTGGATCGGTGACTTCGGCTGGGTGTGTCCCATCTCATTGAGGATTTGTCGTAGGTAGACAGCGTCCTTGGTGTTGAGATATAGTGCCCCCAGTTTGGCTTCGACCGCCGATGACATGACTGCTTTGATGATCGTTGCATTGGTGAGGATGGCGCCGATGTTTGGGGGAAAAGTCTTGTCGTTTGATAGGGAAAAAATGTCCTCCTGCCCGGCTGCGTGCGTTCTTTTCATTGCAGTACCCTGCGTCGCTATGAGCTGCCAGTATCATTTTGCTCGCGTTGTATGTGATTATCGCTTTTTCCTGAGTGGCGCAATAATCTAACAGTTGTTTGACTTTCTTCAACATATTCTGCGTCGGCTTGGCCTGTTCGGTTGTGATTGAGCTGAGTGCCGTGAGTATGGTTGGGTCTATTGCTCTTGCATAATACAATAGTGTCCCGGTAACTGCTTGGACGTATTTCGTCTCTTCTTTGGACAGTAGGGGGGACTTGTCTTCATCCTTGGTATATTGTGTCTTCGCTCCGTATTGCGGTATGACGTGTGGATGTGGTGAGTTCTGATTTTTTTCTGGTGCTTCGTGCTTGAATCGCGTGAAAGCTTTTTTGAGATAGCCTGGCATGTGAATGTGTGCTTTTCGAATTTTGTAATCCCAGTCGATGGTGAGTCCGATGTATTTCATCGCTTCCATGTCAACTGTCATTGGATAATATTTTTTGATCTCATTTATTAAATGATCTGCGTCTTCTTGATTCACATATTTTACCGCAAAGTCGTCAACAACGAGGCAAAAGCATATCGGTCTGGTTTTGTGCTTCCAGAAGCCGTTAATTATCTTGCATTGGTGATATCCGTATTCTGCCAGTCGCTTCGCAAGTAGTTCTTGTGCGATTATGCCCGCTTGTGGTAAGCCGTACATTCCTAATGTGATTTTGCAATATACATATCCATCTTGTGTGACTAACATCAAATTGTAATGCTCGATGACTTCTTGAGGTATGTCGGTGATTTTGATCCGCAAGTATTCGGGTCATTTCATTGGGGTCCGTAAGTAAAAATCTTTAGTGTCCATCATGATGCATTTTGCGTTCGGAGTGGATAAAATGCTGTTGATCAATATTTTGAATAGTGTCATGTCTGCCATCGGGGTCCTGCAGTCGTCGGGGTAGTTGATTCTGTTGCCACCTGCGGTAAGTCTTGTGCGTTCCTTTTCTTCTTTATTTGGTTCAAAGTCACATCTAAAACTTCCGTACGACACATCTTTCATTCTGTTGGCTGGAACTTCATCTTTTTGGATGAATCTGATTGTGTCGGTGCCCTTCACACGTCCATCCTTGAGTCCTTGTGCAAGTCTTCCGAATTTGTTTGCCAATGATATGTTCCAGGCCTTTGTGTAGTTCGGGTGTCGGAGGAGCTGTCGATAGTTGAGGTACGTGTTTGATTCTTTGTCATGGATTAATTGGGCTCTTTCTTCTGTTCTGGCGTTTCGTCGGAGATACGTGTTTTGTTGTGGAATTCATGGCATTGTTTTTGCTTCAATGTTTTTTCGAATGCGTTCTCTCATTTCAATTCTTGTTGGTGTGATGTTCTTTGTGCCTTTCCTGCTCGGCACCTTTGGAGTTGGTGTTTTCGGGATTGTTTTCTCGATCGTGGCTGCATGGATTGGCTCGGTTCTTGTCCTTTGGGGCTGCACGGTCACTCTTGGTGTTGGTGTGTCTTCTCTTTGTACTGTCTCTGCTGGTGCATTGACTGATTCGTTGAATGTCTCCCTCCTCTGCATCAATCATGTTGTCGTCGTTTCTGTGACTGATTCGGGTTCGTTATTGAGGATTGTGTCTAACCATTTGAGTGCATCAAGTTGTTCTAATCCTTTTTTGTTGCTTTTCCCTTTTATTGCCTGTGTCAAGTCGTTTAGGGCTTTTGATACTATGTCGGCTCAAGTCAGGGTGGGTTGCATGATGTATTTCGTCTTGAAAAATACCGTGTCTGATACTCTTTCACTTTTGGTTTGTTTGACGTAAATCACGTGGCATCGGTAATGTTCTGGTGACATTTGTAAGTACCATCCGTCGATTGCATTTGCTGCCCATGATGCTCGTCTCTCACTCCCTTGATGTATTTGCACTGCACATCCCATTGGCGCTAACGGCATTTTGTTGTAGTCAAAGTTGCCATGGACGTATTGCCATGCTGATATTGTTGGTACCGCGTTGGACTGACGGAGTAGGTTTAGTGTCCCAAAGTTTCATTGGGAAACTGTCGTCCACTCCCGTGATGACCGACTTGAAGTGATTCTTAAAGGTTTGCATTGCATGGTCGTGTATCCTTCTTCGGCCATCTTGTTGACGCTGACGAGTGGTGTTTCTAGTCCTGGGAGGATGTCTGCTTATCTCGCGTTCTGGCTTAGTTGCTCAAGCGGTAGTTCTGTTCGATATGTCGCGTGTAATTTTGTGTTGTCAGGTAAGTAGACTTCTCTATTTGACTTCCCTTTCTTCGGTAAGTTCATTTCTTCAGGTACAAAGTGTGACGTTGCGCATGAATCAATTACTAACTTCATTGCCCATCTCCTTTCGAGTCAACGTGTCCATTTGTTTCCGTTTGTGTTTGCGATTGATTGTTTTATTATGTTGATTTGTTCTGGTTGTTCTTCTTCTTCTGTTTTGTCCTGGAGTGGGGCCCAGTAGTTTGTAGTGGCCAGGTATGTGTGATTCGTTTTTTATTTTACTTGGTATCACTTTTCCTGGTTGCCATGTCTCTACTTCTGTTGGCCCCACACACCGTCAACTGCTCTTGGCTGACTTCCAGTTGGCCGGGCGTGAGTCCTTGTTTTTCTCAAGTTCCCAGCACTCGTCCTCTGCTTTGGCTGGATGTTTTTTGCTGCAATGCTTACAGAAGGGTGCGCCGTTGTACTTTTTGTGCCTTTCTTCTTGTTTCTTCTTGTTCTTGTCGTTTGACTGACCGCTTTGTTCTTTCTTGTTATTTTTGATGAATGACATCATCTCCTTCATCGCATCTGTGGTGCTCTTTATGAGGGTCTCCATCTGCTGCATGTGTTTTTCGGTGAGCGCTGTGATGAGTTCTTCCGTCGATTCTGCTTGCTCTTCGATCATGTTGGCTAGTTCTTCCGTCGCTTCTGCTTGCTCTTCGATCATGTTGGCTTTGAAATTCTTTGCAGTGAGTTTGTTTTGCTTGTTTGCTTTTGCGTACTCTGCCAAAATGAAAGTTTTGATGTTTTTCCATGTCTTCTGACTGGCTGGCCTGTTCTCCCATTCTCTGACGGCTGCATCAAATTCTCCTGATGCTTTCAGGTAGTAAAGTGCCATGTCTCTTCTTTCGTTTAGGTCTGAGTTGATTCCTGCTTGGGTAAGTCCTTGAATTGCTTTTTCGACTCGATTGAAATATAGTTGTGGGACTTCGCTTGCGTCCCATTCTCTGTCTCTTTCGGTTAACAGTGTTTTCGTGTCCGCAAAGTCCAATGCTCCTCTGCGGTTTCAAAGATGGTTCAACATATCGGTCGGTGTTTGATTGAGAAAACCTAGGATCTTGTCTTCGATTTCCAGTAAGTATTCGTGATCCACCGCTTCCAGAAAGATGTCTTTTGTTGCTTGCATACTTCCTCCTTGTGTTCTGCTTCTGCTCGCGCTCGGATTCCTGCTGCCGCATTTCCTGGGACGTTTGCTGGATAATTTCTGGAATTGGCTGGGTTGTTGAAAGGAACTCCTGCAATTACTAGGTACCTGGCTGGGTCCATAATGATTCTTGCATGGCCATGGTTTCCTCCGCCGAGTGTTGTTGGAATGTTGGCTAGGATTGCAATTAGTTCTTTTTCGAGGATTGTCAAGTCTTGATTCGTCGGCTGTCCATGAATTTTGGTAACCGTTTCCTTCCGAACTTCTTCACGAATGTCTGCTCGCACTCCCATTTTTGGTTGAATATGCTTCCGCTTTAGTGATGTGTTCAGTAATCACTGCTAAACNATGCTTGTAATAAATAGGTGATTACTGAATTATGAGTGAAAAGCTAATTCTAGTCACTTCACAAACCTTCTGGGGAATAATTTAAATTTTCCCTCTCACTAAAATTCGCTGCACTAGCTCTCGTAGGCTAGCTTGTCTAACACAATCGCCCCATCACTGCTCCCTGTCGGGCATGTCATTTGTCCCTGAGTTTTTGTAGGCAAAGTGACTGGAAGATGTTCGATTTCTGTCAGTGTGCCATCCTCGAGGGGGACCATGATACCTAGGTCTGGGTTGCCCTCATTTGCCTTGTATCGCCAAGTGCCGTCAGCTTGCCAGGGAAGGAGATGAGGTGGTAAAAGCACTTTGCTGGCTTCAATGCTCCTCCTGTTGCAAGCAGCAGTTTCCCCCAGTTTAGGATGCTCTTCTGGAAGACCTAGTGCACCTCAGCTACAGTCTGTATTTTGGTCATATCCAGGTGCAAAAGGTCCGCATCATCTACATAAATAGTGCCTGCCAAGTGATGGGGTGTCTCTGTGATCGGGCACCGTAGGTGGACGCCATGTCCCTTCTGCTTGTGTGCCTGAATCATTGTTATGCTGGTCACCATCCAGCCCCCAGGAGCCGCCCCATTTACCTGGCAGAGCCCTTGTGTTTTCTTGCTCCCAGACAAGCCGGCATATGCAGTCGAGTCCCCAGAGCCCATTCGGAGGAAAAATTTCATGTCTTGTATTGTTGACAGCATGGAAACTACCGCCTCCTTAGGCACGCCAAGAGACTGAAACACCAGGGACACAATTGGGTGTGCTATCCTATCTGAGCAGTTGTCTGCATCTACTATACCTGCCAGTTGATGCGATGCATCTGGTGTACAATTTCATAGAAGAGTACCTTCGCAAGAGTCCCGTCATCTGCCAGACAATTCCGTTCACTGTATACCTCTTCTGGGATCAAAGTCCGTGCCTGATGTAGCATTTGCTGCCCATAGATGATCTTGTTAGTGACATTGAAGTTGCTTCCATCAGTAGAATGGAGCGGAGTTTTGTAAGGAGTACACATCCAAACATCTTTTCGAGCATGACAGACAGCCCCCTGGCCCAGTGGTCCAAACGATTCCTCTCCGAACAATGAGGGATGCCTTCAGAGCATGATGAGATGTGATCTGAGACTAAGCCTGCAGTATAGTGACCAAAGTGCAGGCCTGATTCCAATGACGAGGTTGACTCCTGATGGCCCCTCCACTGTTGTCTCCACTCCTCCTTGGTGATGAGAGTGTTGAGGGAATTGATGGGAATCAGTTCCACAATGACGCCGACTACAACAACAACAACAACAATGATGACAACAACGACAATGACAACATCTCTAAAGAGTGAATGGTGGTGACCGTCCATAGCTGTTAAGCTGTTAATAGCATCTGGATGCTCGATTGATGTTAACTGCATTTGTTCTTTCGTGGAAAGCATGTATTCCCACTGAGTAGGTGCTACTCCTACCTTGGCTCCCACCAGTCCATCGTGCAAGACATCGATAAGACTCTTTTGGGTGGTGATGGTGATTAATATTTAGTCTTACTATCTAGTTGGTGCACAAAATAATGAGACAAGTATTTGTCTTGGTGCGTGTAAATGTGTCATGTGTGCATATGTAACAACGGCATGAATTGCCGTTGTGCCTAATATGTGCCAGAGGGCAAAGGCTAAAATAGCCCGAGTTAGAGAGACTGAGTCTACGTGGGAATTCAATATTCCCACTATAAGTACCTTGGGGTGTCTAGCACACCCTTTCAGGCTCTCTAGTTTGTGTGTTGTGTTTTAGGCTGCAGCAGCTGCCGCAAATTGTGACGGCTGCATGAGACCTTTCCCGGTGATGGCCGGGCGCCTGTTGGTGGAGGCGCGTAGTGCGTCAAGGATGAAGGCGGGAGTGAGGAACTCGGGTCTTTTCTTGGTGTGGTGGGCGGAGCAGTGATGCTTTGTGAAATAGTTGCCGCGGTTGGCTGGTCCGGGTCGCCAGTAATAGCAAAATTGGGTTTGTTCTTCGCGGTCTCTGAGCCACCAGAACCTCATGTCCATGGCCTTGGTGCGTCGGGGTAAGATGTTGTTGGTTACGACACCCAGGGCGGTGCTGTTGTCGGTTTGGATGGGAGTGGGGGGCTGATTGTCGCCAAGTTCATCGAGGAGTGTGCGACAAGGTACAGCCTCGCATGCATTCAGGTAGAGTGCTCCGAGCTCGGCTTCGGCGGTCGAGGACATGACTGATTTGATGATTTGGGATGTGTTGAGGATGGCGCCGTTGTTGGGTGCGTCGTCGGTGCCATCGGAGAGGAAGAAATGTCCGCCGGCGCGGCTGCGACTCTTTGGTTTGCTTAGATATGACGCGTCACTGTGGATGCTGAGCATCATGTTACTCTTGGCGTAGGAGACGATGGCATCAGGATGGGTGGCAACGTAGTCAAGGAGGTGACAAGTGCGCTTCATGGTGTCTTTGGTGGGGCTTGATTGGGCTGATGCGAGAGAGCTGAGGGCGACAAGAATCATTGCGTCGACTGCGCGACCGTAGTACAGGAGGGTGCCGATGACCTGCTGGATGTACTTTGTCTCATCCTTGGAGAGAGGAGTGGTGGTGTCGACGGTTTTGGTGTATTGGATCGTTGCTCCGTAGGTGGGGGTGGTGTGCTCGTGGGGTTGGTGCTGGGGTTTGTTGGGCGGTTTGTGTCCAAAACGCAGGAGTGATTTCTTGATGTATCCGGGCATACTCAGGTGTACGTTTCTGTTCTTGTAGTCCCAATCCAGGGTTAAACCTAGATATCTTGTGCCATCCCAATCCGTGTCCGTTGTGTAATCCTGTTCTAGGACGTCGAGGAGGTGGGTGACGTCATCCTTGTTGATGTATTTGACTCCAAAGTCGTCAACGACAAGGGTGAAACTGATTGGGCGCCAGTCGTGTGTCCAGTATCCTGGGGTGAGCTTGCTTTGTTTGTAGCCGGCGACGATGAGTCGTTTCTCTAGGAGCTCTTGCGCAATAATTCCTGCTTGGGGGAGTCCGTACATTCCTCGTCGTACTTTGCAGAATACATTACCATCGGCATCCACTTTGTCGTGCAGTTTGTATTCGTTGATAATGTCTTGGGGAAAAAGGTCAAGCTTCATTCGGAAGTATTCGTAGCGCTTCATCGGTGTCATCAGGTAGAAGTCTTTGATGTCGATGGTCATGAACTTTGCATTGTCGGTAGATATGACGCTGTTGAGGAGGAGCTTGATGGTGAGAAGGTCTGCTGTAGGAGTTCCACAGTTGTCAGGGTAGTTGATTAGGTTGCCCCCCATTGTGATTCTTGTGCGGTAGGGAGCTTTCTTCTCGGGTCTGTAGGTACACACGATGCGCCCGTAGGTGACATCCTTGCGTCGGTTTTGTGGAATCTCGTCCTTGCGCTTGAAGAAGATGGTTTCTGTCGTGGTGACGAGGCGATGCATTTCCGTGCCGAATGACTTGCTCCATATGTCTTTGTACTTGGGGTGCTTCACTAGATGGCGGTACTCCAACAGGTCACCGGTCTCATCGTCGAGGATCGTGTAGGCCATGTCACAGAGGAATTGTAATGGGAATCTCCGACAGGAAGCTTGGCGGGGAGTGAATGGGGCCTTGTATCCGGGCTGTTCCATCATGTGAAGCATGTAGTCTTGCGTGAGTGATCCCTGGCGGCGCTGACGTGTGTTGGCGGATGGTGGACTGTCAGCGTCCTCTTGTGTGATGGGATTTGGGCTACGTGCTGAGTCATGTGCCTCGATTGGGGTTGTTTCGCGGGGATATTCGACCTCAAGCAGTCCTAAGTCAGGTTCGGTCGTGGCTTGTGGTGTCTCCACCCTTTGTTCCTCGCTGGCATCTATCTCGGTCTGTGCTCGTTGTGACTCTCCGAGGCGTCTGAGCACCCTTTGTGCTGACGCTGCATCGGAGGCTTAGAGGGCTTGCTTGCGGTAGATGTTCATGAGTTGTAGGACGGCGTCTTCGGTGATACTATTCTTCGGGATTACTCCTGAAATGGCGTCTGCGAGTTTGTCTGCTGCTTTGATGAGCGCGTCAGCTGGGGTGATTGCGGGCATTGTGAGGTACTTGTGCTTGAAGAAAACAGTGTCACAGATTCTAGTATTTCTGGTGTCGCTGATGTAGATCTTGTGGCATCGGTAGTGCTCATGAGAGTTCCCTAGGTAGTACCCAGTGGCAGTGTGGGGTGCCCATGTCTCACGTGTTCCCGGGTGGAGATAGGCTTCTACTTTGCAACCCAGAGGTGCAAAGGGGTTCGCATTGTAATCGTGCTGTCCCCAGAGGTGAGTCTAGGCTGAGATTGTTGTGGTCATTCGTGATTGGCGCAACATGTTGAGTGTGTGCTCCAACTGGGGCAGCAGTTGGCACCAGAGATGGAGTGGGAATGACTTGTCGGCGCCGCATAAGATGGAGGTGAAATGCGCTTTGAAAGTCTGGATGGCTTTCTCAGCGATGTTGCGACGATGGTCGTGCGGTGGCACTAGCTGGTAAGTCATGTTGTTCTTCTTGATGGTGGCTTTGAAGTCGTCGGAGCACTCATTGTCAAGGATATGGTGCTTGGGCTCAATCTTAGCTGACTTTAGGCGATCGATTAGGTGTTGGTAGGCACGGATCATCTCACCGGATGTGCGATTCCGCATGGCTTCGACCAAAATTGCGTTGCTTTCGAGTTCAACCAACACCATCACGTATTGGTTGCCGCGGCTTGACTTTTTGGGGAATCTTCCTGTTTGGTCTGTGTAAATTTTCAGAACTGCTTCGTCGTTTTCAACATTGTAGATCTGGGCGAAGATCTCACGCGATTTGGTTGTTGTGTGGGTGACCTTGTCATCGTGTTCGGTGAGTAGGTTGTCCGTTCGTTCTTGGATTCGCTTGGTCGATCGGAGGCCGCTCCTGGTTTTGCGTGCGTGGCCTTTGATCGTTTCTTCTGACTCTGGAAAGTTTCTGGCCATGGCCTCTGTGGTTAGTCCGGGCCACGACGCGAACTGCCTGTTCTTTACCGCTTTACTCCAGGTTGGTTTGGTGGGGAAACCGGTGGAGGCATGGAGATATCGCACCAGCTCCGGTTGTGTCGTCAACTCATAAACGTTGTTGGCGGCTTCCTCGGATGGTAGGCGTGCAGGGAGAAAAAGGCTTGGGGGACGATTGACGACCACTGTGTCGGTGTTGTTGTTCCGGACAACAGGGACCAGTGGGATCCGGTAGAGGCCATTCTTCTCGCGCCACCCGCGCAGGATAGTGCCTTGGGATACTGTGATGATGGTGTCGTTCTGGTCGTAGATGTTGACCTGGTCGTCGGAAAAGATTGTGGCATAGCCGGCATCGGTGAAGCGTGATGTGCTGATGAGCGAGGACTCGGTGATGCCCGGGGTGATGTGGACGTCGCGAGCTGGCGTTCGCACTTTTGTCGTGAGCTCTCCAATCTCACTTGCAGCTTCCGTGGCCCTGTTGGGCAGTCGAAAGATTTTGTCAGACATCCTGCCTGTTTTTAGGAAAGGATCCGTTGGCGTGCCAACGCTCGAGGTTGCGCCACTGTCGACAATGGCGGAGGGGATTGTGCGGTTGAGGATGCCGTGTTTGAGTTCGGTGTCATCGTGGAGGTATGATCTTGGGACGGTGGTGTCTGTCGCGCTGGCAATGATGCCGGGTGGCAGACGATAGGTGGTTGTGATGGTACCGTGGAGGGCGGCGCGATTGGCTTTTGCATCCTGCCTGTTCTTGATCCGCCGTGCCCATCTGGCGGTGATTTTGATGTTGCTCTGGGGGTCCACAGGTAGGCAGAATGTTGTCGGGGGGTTCTTGCTCTTTGACCTGCCAAGGCGGCGGGGATAGTATGGAGTAAAAATTGGAAGCTATACTCTGTTTAATTTTAGAAAATTTAACGTTGTCTATGTCATTTTTGTCCATTATCCCCGGTCCCTGTCAGATGGGCTTGCTTTTGCCTTTCCACGCCGGGTGTTCCTGTTGTTCGGCGGCAACGCGGATGGCGAGCGGCCAGTAGGTCGATCCGTCGAGGCGGATCCGTCGAGGCGGTTGCTCCACGTGGCTGCGTCCTTGTGGCCGTCCTTTTTCTTGAATTCGCAGGATGCGCTGTCGTGGGTGGGGCCGACGGGATGGCAGCCGTGAAGGCTTGAGTGTGGAGGCAGGCCGGAACACCGATTCAGTAACAAGTCGGTGG
>JALLBA010001609.1:0-12400 GCA_036939675.1 Cyclostephanos invisitatus
CCATGGTAAGAACTCAGGGGATCTACACACCCTTGCGCCAACATCTAAGATGTGGGAAAATAAGAAAGTGGGGCCAAGGTTTGGCGATGGGCCAAAAGGTTGGTAAGGCGAGAGAATCACGTTACAGCTACAGTCCATTTGCCAGCATGCGTGTTGCGGTGAGCTTCATGGTAGGTAGGCGGATGATGTTTAGTGTGGTAGTCTGCCCAGTTTTTGGAGCCAGCATCCCAATAGTAACGAAACTGGTCTTGTGAGGCTCTGCAGCGAAGCCACCAAAAGCGCATATCCATCATTTTGCTCCGGCGAGGCACAATGGTGTTGTTGACGACACCAGCTGCAGTGGAGTTATCAGTTTGGATGGGGCTTTTGGGCTGTGGCCACCCCATGTCGATGAGGGTTTGCCTGTGGGGAATCATCTCTCGTGCTGTGATGAAAAGGGCAGCAAGTTCAGATTCCGCCGCAGAGGCCATGACAAATTTGATGATCTGGGCAATAGAGAGAATTGCACCATTGAATCGTGGGAAGGGGACATTTTCGGAGAGGAAGATATGGGCGCCAGCACGGCTTCGAGCCTGGGTTTCGTTGAGGAAGCCGGCATCTGCGTGAGCACACAGAATCATGTCACTTGCGCGATATACTATGCCATCATTTGGGTAGGTGGCAACATAGTCCAGTAAAAGGTGAACAGCTTGTTCAGTGGCAATAGTAGCTTTGGCTTGCCTGGCGGCAATGGCACTGAGAGCAACAAGGAGTTTGTTGTCGACAGCACGAGCATAGTAGAGGAGTGCACCCACAATTTCTTGGATGCGGTGTTTGCGAGCATCATCGAGAAGTGGCGAAGTATCTGAGTCAGGGGTGAGTTGTGTCTTGGCGCCATAGGCGATGGGCAGACATTTGTGAGGCGAGCATTGTGCTCGTCGTGGAAGCGGATGCTTGAACTTGGTGAGGATGTTGTCGATGTATCCAGGGATGCTTAGGCGGCAGCACCTGTTGTGGTAGTCCCACTTGATGGCGATGCCTGCGAGTTTGTCTCCGGCCAAGTTGAGTTGGATGCCATGGTATTTCTTGAGGAGATCGACGAGGAAGTTAAAATGCTCAATGCCCACATATTCAACGCCAAAGTCGTCGACGATGAGGCAGAACTGAAGGGGACGCCATTTGTGGCGCCAGAGGCCAGGGGTAGATGCTGCTTCGTAAAAACCTTCGGCAACCAGACGGGAGCGGAGTAGGTCATTGGCCAGGATACCCGCTTGGGGGAGACCATAGCATCCTCGGCGAATTTCAAAGTAGATCCAGCCATCGCGGTCACGTCCGAGGAGGTTGTATTCGACGATGAAGTCATCCGGAATGTCGGTGAGTTTGATACGGACATATTCCGGATCTGGCATGGGAGTGTCCAGATAGAAATTCTTGATGTCGATGGTGCTGAAGCGGGCACCCTTTCTGGATAGGACGCTGTTCAGGAGAAGCTTGACGAGTTCAAGCGATGCAGTATTTGTGCCCACATCACCTGGGTAGCAGATTCTGGTACCTCCAATGGTGATACGGGTGCGGTTCGGATCATCCTTTTCCGGGCGAACCTCGCAAACCACCATGGTGTGGCAGATCTCTTTGCGCTTGTGGGCTGGGATGTCTGCGTAGTTGATGAGAAAGAATGTGTCAGTGCCCGCAATTCGCTGACCGGATGGGGTATTGCCGACACCAACACCTTGGCAGAGGCGGCCGAGCTCGTTAGCGTAGGATGTGTCCCATGTGGTTTTGTAGCGAGGGTCTCGACGCAGCTGGCGATGCTCGAGATATGTCCCCGATGCTGGATCCAGGACAGAGAAGGCAGTAGGGCTGTCAACGGTCTCAAGTGCAGTGCATAGGTTAGCAAAGGCGGTACAATCTTCAGGAGACTTGGACAAGGCTTGGCACAGGCCCGCATAGCCCAGGGGCACTATGGGTGTGTGTGTGGGTTTTGCAGTGGGGATTCTGTAGGTGAGACCTAAGGGAGCAGGGCCGAGACTTGAAAATAGGGCAAGCGGCATCCGGGATCTTGTCCTGTGGGAGATGGGAGACATGTGAGGGAGGACGGTAGGGGGTTGAGTGACAATGGGTGGTCGGACTGGGTCCGGAGCATACGTGACCACCCTTGGAGCTGGCGGAGTCGTGCCCACCCTTGGAGATGGAGAATCCAGGAACACGAGACGGCGGGGAGTGGCTGGTGGCACTTGGGAGGCAGGGGCTGGATTACTGTGTGATGACGCAGCTGGAGGAGGAGATGTCCAGGTAGGTGTCAAGGGAGAAGCTGGAGTAGGCACCCTTGGAGACTCCTGGGTGGTCAGTGGTGAGCGGCCATGGGGTACGAGGCGTCTCGAGGCTGGTACAGAAGGACCAATCAGTCGCCACTTCTCAAAGAGGTCGCGAAGGTTGGCAATGGCGTCAAGTTGGGAGATGGTCTCGGGGATTGGAACATTTTGAAGAGCATCCGTCATGACTTGAAGGCCGTGAATGAGCCTGTCCGAAGGTGTGGGGGATGGGATCTGGCGGTAGGCGTGGCGGAATTCGACTGTGTCTGAGATGACTTGGTGTTTTGTATCCATCTTGACTAATTTGTAGCAGCGATATGAGTCCAGAGCTGGACCAATGTAGAATCCCTCCTTCGCTCGGAAGTCCCAAGATCTACGCGAGGCAGGCTTGGAATGAATGAGGACACGACATCCCACCGGGGCAAGGGGTGTTGTGTTGAAGTCAAAAGGGCCATGGAAGAATTCCCATGCGGAGATTCGTGGATTAAGAGACGACTGGCGGAGGAGATTGAGTGTGAGTTCTGCTTGCGGGAGGAGAAGATCCCAGAGATAGGGTGGAAAAGATTTGTCTACACCAGCGAGGATTGCAAGGAAGTGGTCCTTGAAGGTTCTGATGGCCCTCTCTGCTCGATTACGGCGGTGCATTTCTGGGGGCACCAATTGAAACTTGGAATGCCATTTGAGCGTGATGGCCTCTTTGTAGGCAGCACTCGCCTCGTTGTCAAGGATTTGAAGGTCCACGGAGAGGCCGCGGGAGAAGAGCCGTGCCATGATGGAGTTGTAGGCGGCAATGCGGTGGGAGTCTCCTTTAGTCTTGAAAGGTTGTTGCAGAATCAAATTGCAATCAGCATGATAGGCAATCATTACGTACTGGTTGCCGGAGCGGGACTTGACAGGAAACCGACCGGTGTCGTCGGTGTAAAGTTTGCTGATGGGAACGACTTGGACGTGGAGCTCGTTGGAGTGCAGCTCTGGCGTGTGAGAGGCGATAGGACGGGAAGGCGAGGTAGGAGCACGGGGTTTGGTCGAGCGGATATTCTGGCGTTGCTGTGCCAGGTGCCCAAGGATGGTTTCATCGGCATCGGGGCAGTACTTCGCAGCACAGGAGTAGGTGAGACCTTCGAAGGAGTCACAGTTGCCAGCCTTGATGGCATCAAGCCATGTTTGTTTGGCGGGATAGCCGAGACAAGCATGGTAGAAGCCCACGAGGGCGCCCATGCTCGGGAGATCAAGGCGGCGGGGGTCAAAGGAAGGAGTCCTGGTGGGTTTCGGCCGCGAGGTTTTAATTGTAGAGTCTGACTGCGACTGGAAAAAATTGGCAGCGCTTCCGCGTTGGCCGGGTTCCGCATATTGTTCAGACAACGCAGCCACCGACAGTCTTGGCTTGGTGATAGGCAGAGGCATGATGGGAGGCAGGCTTGGGGTGAGTCCAGCTGTGGAAGGAAATTGGCTCAGAGAGCCGTTGCATCCTCGGTGGGAGGAATCAACCACAGGGGAATGAAAGGTGGGAGGATTTGCAGGTGGCTTGGTGGGCTCGAGAGGGAAACGCCAGAGACGAGGTCCATCGCGTTCACGCCATCCTTCGAGGATGCTGTGGCCATCCGGGTGGATGACAGACACAGCGGTCTTGGTGAAAATGATCTTGCAGCCGAGGTCGGCGAAAGGCCCCAAACCGATGAGGGTGTGGGGGAAGGAGGGCATCACGTGCCCCTGCATTGCCGCAGGAGGGAGTGATGGGGTGGCGGCGAGCGTCGCACTCGCCACTGAGGAGACGGGGAGGCCGTTCGCCACCCGGACACCAACGGCCGGGGCTGAGTAGTTTAGGTTGGCGACCGGGGCATTCGAGGCAAAGTAGATGCCGCTGGCGCCGGAGTCGGCAATGCCCGTGTGGGAAGGAGGGAGTTGGGGGGGATTACTAGCAGCAGTAGAGGATAAAGCAAAATAATAATTGTTTTTAAGCAATTTATCATCGTCGCGATAAACTAAATTCGCCATCCCCCCCCGTCAGGTGCGCGCCGAGTCCCACCCCTTGTCTTTGGCACTTCCACCAAAGGTGTTGGAAGTCGTGGCATCGTCGCGGTGCCCAGGAGCTTTGTTCGCGCAAGACGCGCTGGTGTGGGTCGCACTCACACGATGGCCGTGCGTCCAGCAGTAGTTGCCGGGGCACGGCTTCTTCGTTGTTGTGTTGCCGCCGACAGCCTGAGTAGCCGCTGGAGCCGTTCCACCCCGACGCGTAGCCGAGTCGACGAGTTTCTTGTTAATTGCGGTGAGCGACGTGACGGTGGCCGTGAGGGCCAAGTTGGCAGCCGTGAGCTGCTGAAGTACCGCCGAATCGTTCGTCGCCGCCAGAGCGAGATTGTCGAGTGCCTTTTCGAGACCGCCGACCGTCGGCGCAATCCCGGGGAGAACACCATGAGCACCGCCAATCGGTTCACCCCCCCCCGAAGCAAGAATCTGACGTTGGCGTTTTAGGTGGGCTAGACGGAACGCCTTCTTCCAAGCCGTCCACGTGCGTGAGGTAGCGGGAAGGCCCTCCCAATCATCCACCTCGCGAGGGAAGTGTTGAGCCGCGAGCACCGCGGCCGAGGCCATCATGACGAGTTCGACGTCGGCGATTGGCATGTCCGCTCGCTTCGCCTTTTTCTGCGCATCCTCCAGCATGTTGATGTACTGGGGGATGCCATCGGCTTGCACATAGTAGGTGTGCATGTTCGTTCGAAGGGAGAGCATGTCGACGGCGTGGAGGCCACCGGAGTTGGTGTCGAGGAAGGCAATGATGTCGAGGGCCGACACCTTTGTGTAGAAGGTGTCGGCGTCCTTGAGGTCGTTGTACCAGACCTCCTCGACGGAATCCCTGAGGAATTTGGCTGCGCCGCGTTCGGCCGCCTCGTAGCTGGCGTAGTCGTCCAGGCGTGCTTTGTGGGCCGCCTCCGAACGAATGCGAATGACCGTGGTGGCGTCGTCCGCGATGCTCCCGTCATAGAGTGGGAGACGGATGGGAATGACGAAGGCGTTACCGCCATGGTCGGCAGCGTACCTCGTGGTCTCCGTGAGGAGTCCAACGAGGGAATGGACCCCCCCGAGGAGGTCAAAGGGGATCTCCATCAGGATCGGGAGTAGCGTCTCCCGAATCGTGAGGAGATCGTCGTCGGTGGGTTTCCCCTCGATGGGGGGGAAGGTGTCCCGGGCCTCTTTGAAGAGGAGGGTGATCGCATCGGGCGTCATCGCAAAAAATTTGATTGTTGTTTGTTAAGCGGATCGTTTGGGGGCCGGGCGGGGGCCGTAAAGGATTGCGATGATGACGATCAAAGCAATTGCGTTGGCAGCAGCGAGCTGGGCGGATTAGTTGTGTTCGGAGACACGGCAGAGCGCGTACGCGGCAGCGATGGCGACGGCGGCGCGGGCAGTCTTGTCTGAATCAAGCTCGAGCTTGATTTCCATTGCCGAGAGGCGAGGCGGGGCGATGGTTCGCCGGGAGAATAATCTAAGTATGATGAAGAGCAGTATTCGTGGTAAACGATACTTAGATTATTTATGGGAGCTCGGTGAGCTCCCGGCCTACATTATTAGTGGTTTTGGCGTTCTCTGAGAGTTTGAGGTTCGATGGTCTGGCCATGGTAAGAACTCAGGGGATCTACATAGAAGCCTTGATCTCCCCAGCGTCGGTGCCCTTGTTGGCTTCTACCACGCCTGTCTGGGGTTTCCCATCAAGCAGACCTGGCTTGACACCATCAAGGCCGGCAATTGGGATACCTTTGATGGCCTCACCTTTTCAAATGCAGATCGGTACTGTCCTGATGCCAACGAGACCATTTTGGGCCACCTCGCCCAACAACGCCAGAACGTGAGATCAACCAACAAGACCAAGCCGGGTCGGCAACAACCTGTCCCACTTCATCCAGCTATCCTTCCCCCGGCAATAATCAGCCCATCCAATGAGGTCTTTGTGCAAGTCTCCCCTCTCAGCAAACTCTACACCGATGACACTGGTCATTTCCCGGTGCGAGCTCGGACCGGCACCAATATATTATGATTGCCTACCATGCAGATGACAACCTCATCCTCCAGGAGCCCTTCCAGACTTGTAGGGCATCGTATTGCTGCCTACAACTCTATTATGACTCGCCTAGCTGCCCAAGGACTATCAGTGGATCTGCAAATCTTGGATAATGAGGCCAGTGCAGCATATAAGCAAGCCATCACATTCACCTGGAACGCCAGGTTTCAGTTAGTTCCCCCAGACATGGTTCGCCGCAACAGGGCAGAGCGGGCCATATGCACTTTCAAGAATTGCTTTCTATCAATATTGGCCGGTGTCGATGCCTCTTTCCTGCCATACCTCTGGGATCTTCTCCTTCCACAAGCTGAACTATCTCTCAACCTGCTCCGGCAAGCAACCCTCAATCCACTAATCTCGGCTTGGGAATTCTTTCAGGGCCCATTCGACTTCAATAAGACTCCACAAGCCCCCGTTGGATGTTGAGTACACATTCATGCAAAGCCAACAACCCACTGCTCCTGGGACTTTTGTGCAAAAGATGGTTTCTACATCGGTCCCACATTAGATTCCTACTGCTGTTTCGAACTCGTCAGATCGGACACCAAAGCCAAGTTATCTCAGACACACTGTCGATCCCAACTCCCTCACCGGAAGACAAGATTGTTCACAGGATGCAACTCCTCACAGGAGCACTCATGGGGGCACCATCTCCCACCACCGCTTCACAGATCGATGCTATCACTCAGCTCCGCGACTTATTTGATTTCTGGCATCAGCTTGGCCCACCAACCATCCATCAACTATGCATCCCAGCGCCAGGACGTCCAAGGGTTGAGCTAATATACCCGGACAGACGGAGACTGGAGGCCTCGTCTGGCCATCGAACATGGAGTGCGTCACGAGAAAGCGCTCCGGGTACGAGAAAGTTCTGCATCTCTTGTATGTAGACTTATTACTTGACACCTGTGTCAGAGCCGGGTGGCACGCGCCTGCCGCGTGTCTGACACAATCCCTGCGCTCTCGTCGACCACCAGAATAATAGACTATAATCTCTAGTAATCGACCCTGAATAGGGACGAGCTCCATGGCATGGAGTGATCGTCCCGGCCACGGCCATCCGTCTACCCTAGTAACACCCTATGGCCGACCGTATTTACTCATGGATTCTCGATGAAAACCTATCCGGATTTCTATTCACCGAATATTCCCAGCCTCAACAAAAGAATCATTCAACGAGGGGGGAGCCATTCCTCTGTTCTTGTGTGCACCTGCGTCTGTCCCTCGCCACAAGAAAAAGGGCGGCCGACGGGGGGGGGTCGGGAGGATGCGAAGCATCATACCATGGCGCGCACCGTCGCCTCGTCGATCGTCAACGCGATGTTGTGCCTTTCCTCCATCGCAAGGATCGCGGAGGCGGCGTCGTCGCGCCTCGACGTCGGGGTCGCATCGTCGTTCGCATGGGCTCATTCTCCGACGACGACGACGACGACGACGATGACGAGATATCGGAATCGTCATCGTTCCATAGTCGCCGCCGCATTCGCCTCCTCCACCCCCTCGTCGTCCTCCTCCCGTCGTCGCGCGCCCTCCCGTATCCCATTTCCAATGACGACGATGGCGCGATCCCCGGAAGACGACTGCGCACGACGACGGCTTCGATTCGCGTTCCACCGTCATGCCTCGAGCGATGATCGTTCGGGCCATGACGACGTATACGAAGACGATGACGACGACGACGACGACGACGACGACGAAAACCACGATGATGCGACTACGCATACGTCCCTGGGGATGGAAAAAGTATACAGCGAGTGGACGATGGAGGACGACTCATTCCTACACGAGAATCGAAATCTCCCGATGGTACGACTCGCGTCGCTCCTCGGTAGGGGTATGCACGGCTGCACGGCGTCGCATCGCGTTTGGCGAAATTGTCGGACGTGAATGGCATGGCGTACGCACGACTCTTCGCAAACGGCGGTGGAAGAGGAGGCGATGGACTCCTCGACACACGACGTCGTCGCGGATCGTCGGCGTCCGACGATGACGACGACGTGAGGGGGGGAGGGGGAGGATCCACCACCGTCGGCCTGACGCCGGCGAGGGAGGTATTACGTCGGATAAGATGGGACGATGCGCTGCCATCCTCCTCCTTCACGGTATTGCATTACGATCGCGTATTGGACGGCCTCGTCGAGACACAGTTCGACGCGCCGAACGACAATATATCGGGAAAGGAAACCAGCCTAATATTCGCATTGCCGGAACATCGCATCGAAACCGTAAAGTATTTGGATCGGATCGTGTGGGATAAGAGAACGAGGATGGACATCGTATTCGGCTCGATGAACGGTAATGGCCTGACGATAAACGTCGTCGTCGATACGTACGACGAATGGAAGAGGGAGAGGGACGAACGCATCGAGAGGGATCGCATGCGGCAGATGGAGGTTATGGACGAGATGCGCGCCGTATTGGGCGAACGCGGATTGGCGATTCTCAAGGACATGTCCTCCCGTTTGCTGCGCGTGAATCGGGATGTCGGCGAGGTGGACAACGTCGTCGGGGATGTGGTTCGGGATTACGTGAGGGGGGTGGTGGGCCTGTATCGCGATGCTAGGAATCGGGAGGATTCCATCGTCGAGGGGAATGGAGACGACGACGACGACGACGACGACGAGAACGGGGGGTTTGGAGAGAAGGGGGGGACGGATTGCGATGACGGCGCGACGGACATCGTCGACTTCATGCACCTATTCTCGGACCTCGTGGCGCTATTGCCGGACGAGTACTTGAGGGAAATGATATTGAACGAGGTCACATCGGTCATAAAGAGATCGTCGGGGGGTAGGAAAGGCGATGGTGGTGGCGGTATTGCATCACGCGGACGGTCCGTCGTCGTCGGAACGCCAACAACATCGACGTCCCCCCCGGAACTGAACGAGGACGAAATCGACGAGAAGTTCGTGAAGGGATCCGGTGCGGGGGGACAGAAGGTGAACAAGACCTCGAATAGGGTCATACTCACCCACCTGCCGACGCTCATCCGGGTGGAATGTCAGGACACGCGTTCCCTACAGTTGAATCGCAAGATCGCCAGGAGGCGTTTGCGCCTGAAGGTCGACGCATACCTGAACGGCGATGGCAGCGTCGTGATGCAGAAGGCGAAGGTTGCGGTCGCGAAGAAGGCGAGGAATAAGGATCGTAACAAGCGTAGGAGACGGCGGAAGGGGGGAAACGATGATCCCGATGCATGAGGAATAAATAAGCGGTCTATAAGGAACTACTATCGGTTCAAAAGAATCACTTTCCATAAGGGCTCTCTGCGACGTGTGAGGCATTGTAAAATATGTACCCACTTTCCAAATCATAATTACCCACTCAAGATGTCTCGTCCTGTCTCAGCATGACATCGTAGTCTCTAATGCATCCAATCTGTCGATTCCTATCGGGCATTATTTCCTTCAATCAGCGATCTAATTGCTTCTGACTGGATGTATGATGCTAAGCTGTTTTATTCTTCCTTTCCTCCTTGATTGCTTGCATTTTCCTCTGCTCCTCCTTCCTCCAGTGATCCATCTCCGTCACAACATCTGCGGGGAGCACATCCCTAAAAGACGGTAGCTCCGCAACAAAAAGCAAAGAATGAGCCCAGCCTGGATAGTTGGTAAAACGATCACGAAACAAATCACCAACACGCCTATAAATGGTTGGTGTGATGCTCTTAGCTTCTCCCAGAACTGTAGGGTCGTAGTCCCGACTTGCGATGTGCTGAACATGTACATCTACCGGGATGGCATCATTCTGATCCAGCGAAAAGAGAGCAATACAATCTGCAACTTTTCGCCCAATGCCACTAAATTTAATCAGCTCCTCTTGCACAGCCTCGGCATCTCGTTGTGTGCGAAGCTTCAACAAATAATCATCCCCTCCACATTCCTTCAGTAAATCTCGTGTTTCGATTATGAACTTTGCTCGATATCCCAAACCCATCATACGAAAATCGCTTTCGGTAGCATCCGCAAGGGATGATAATGTAGGAAAGGAGAAGAGGGATAATGTTCCAACTTCACCGGTATCCTTGCGGGTGGGTAGTTCTGTCAGAAACTTGCCATACTTTTCTCGAAAGGACGACAGCATCTTTGTTATTCGCGGTATATTATTGTTACTTGAGCATATGAACGAAAATAAGCATTCATGAGGATCTTGCCTGACTATCCGAACTCCGGGAATAGCCTTGGCGATCCTGGCTAATCGTGCATCCTGTTTTGACCACTCTTCGTAGAGAGGTGCAAGAGGCGTTTCAAGTCTGAAATAGCTTCGCAGTTCTTCTTTCGCCCCTTCTTTTGGCCCACAAAGAACACGGAACAGAGTTGTCGTAGACGTTTCGCGAATGGAAATTACTCTGTCGTTGAGTGGCACACCAACCCACTCTTTAGCATCATGTGTTCCCCATGCCGATTTCTGCGGTGACACGGCTGCAGTGTCTGCAGCCCCGCAAGCGATGGATCCTTCTACTACCAGCCAATTAAAGCATTGTCCGGTTGTTAGGGTAGCGGAGGGTCTCAATTCCTGCGCGGGCACCTCAAGGTCTATCCATTCGTTCTCAGGTGCCAATGTCGCGAGGTCAGATGATAATAGGCGAACGATGGGCATTTTTGGCGGAGTTTTCCTTTTACTACTTTCTGGTTCGGAAGGAATGGCTTCGGACTTGATTTTCTCTGGAGTTTTACACAGGTCCACACTGTGTTGCCTGGAGTTGGTCCATTCTTCATAGTCCTTCAGACCAGGAAAGTAGCATCCTCTTTCCCATTCATCTCTCTTCTCCAGGTATGTAAATTTCGCAGCGGCCGGAGAAACGCCAGGTAAGCACACAACTTCAATCAAACGTTGACTATATGCACTATCTTCTGAGCTGTAATTGCTTGTTTTTTCCGCCTTGTTCATGACACCCTTGAACACCCGCTTGGACATTTCATTACTCCCAGCACGCAACTTGCCATCCTCGAACCAACTCGCAAAATGCTTCACAAACATCTTCGCACCCGTAGTACCGTTGGCAATGACAATCCTTTTGATTGAAATATGCTCACTCCCGATAGAGTCGAATAAAGCACCCTCGCAAAACTCTCTGATTGGGTTGACCACCTCCCCTTTAATGTCAGTATCCAAACTTCCCACCCTTTCGCATTCGGCAACAATGTCCCAAAGGGCAAACCCCCTCGATACCATTTGCTCTAGCTGTTGCGGATACTCCAAAATTTCATGGTATCGAAGATGATCGTGAAACGAGGCATAAGGTTTGCCCGTCGTGGAGGAAACTGCCGCCGAACGGCGAAATCCGAGGCAGTCCCCCGCTATGTACCAAAATGCGTTCTGGGGATGGCCGTACATTTCATTCCTGTCGAGGGAGGCTATGGATGGATGCGTTCCCAGAATGAGAGTGTGAACCGGCGGGAACGATTGGTAAGTTGGGTCCCGTTTCCTCTTTTTGAACGCTGCGATCGGAGTGACGCTAGAAGCGGTAGCGTGAGGATGAACAACAGATATCGCGTCCAGTGGTGTTGCTATGCAAACATTGCCCCACCATGCCGGCTGGAATGATTTAGTGCGTGTCGCTGGTGTCGCAGATTTGGAGCTCGCTTTAGATGCGGACTTGACTCGTCGCTTCGTCGTTGTGGAGCCGGGTGTATTTTTTTTTTTTTGAGCAGGGGTTTGCTCCTCGGGGCCACCACCCGCCTCCGGAGACGAAAAGTAACGAGATGTCGTCCCCGGACGGATGTTCATTTCCGGTGGCGCTTGAAAGCATCGAGACGAATCATTCCTCGGCAGCCTCGACGATCGTCGATGTATCGAGGAAAGCGTAGTCGCCGCGGTTGTTGATCGGGCGGGAATGCTCATCTGACCAAGTAGTGGTTGCGAAGGGAATTGGAAAGAGACGGAAATGGATGTACTTGACCTGGCGAGTGGCAAAAATCCGATTGACAGAGTCAGCGATACTAATGGCGCGCTATAATATAGATGACGTGAATTGTATGGCGGCATTGGCGGCGAATTACCGGCAGAGGGCAACCATGATCGGGGGGGGGGGGGGGGGGGCGAGGGGCGG
>JALLBA010001615.1:0-12561 GCA_036939675.1 Cyclostephanos invisitatus
TTTAGACTTTCGGCTAGAACATTTAGTGATCCTTATGCCCCGGCTAATACGGTAGTTGGTTCAACCGCGGGGGGGCCGTGTGGTATCAAGAAGTCTACTCATACGTACGATACTGTATTGAGAAGAGTTTCGAAACAGGCGATGCAACGCTTTTCTGGGAATAGATAAAATTAATTCCCAGGTAATGAAAGCTGTAGCCATCTTTTCCTCCTTTCGCTGAACATTTTCCCCTTTAAGTGTCTTCTCTACTTTTTCTCCATCTTTCTCGAGTGGCTAGGTCCCGAATTTCTCCTATCTCTAAAACTTCCCTCCCCCAAAACCTCGAGAGATAAAACTTCAGGAGGGTGCGATCGAGCATCACTCAGTCATAAACAGCTCGAAAAAACTACTCGACCTAATCATGGTCTACGAAGAGGTGGAAACTGTCCTACCCGTGAACTTCGTCACGAGGCCTGATCCAGCCCCCGAACAACTGAAGGCTACGGCTAAAAGCGGTCCTGTGGAAGATTCGAACGTGGCATCGGCAGTTCCGGCCAAGAAGAGGGGCAGACGCTCCCGTAAGGGCGTCGTGAGCCTATGGCGCGAGAACAGTAAGAAGTCCATCACTCGGCAAAGGAAAAAGCAACCGGAAACGCAGAACTCCAATGATGAGGAGAATAGTAATACAATTGCGAGTAAGAATTCCAAATCGAAATCTGAATCCAAGTCACGAAAGAGCAGCAGGTTCAATTTATTTACCATCAAATCGGTTGACTCAAATGCTACGGTAGTCGCATCTAACACTTCGAGGTCGAAACGTGAAAAGGAATCCACTACTGCCAACGTGAAGGAGGATCTGCCGGTTGATGACGCCTCCGCACCAGCTCTTTTACCTACCGTGGAGGAGGGAAGACATTGTTCTACTGATTCTGCAGCCACTTCCTTGACTGATAGCAGCTGCGGCGAAGAAAACGCCGACACTAAGCAGCCAGATAAAGCAATCAAAGTGGATGATATTTTTGTTGAAGTTGGCGATGAGGAAGATCAGTACATGATGCAGATCCCATCAGCCCCCAGCAGGGATATGGAGCAAACAAAAAATGATGAACCCGTCCTCTCGCCCATGTCCAAGGCCAAGTCACTTTTTTCGATCATCAAAAGTACGCGATCTTTTAGTAGTAAGACTGATTATGATCAGAATCGTTCTACCGTGTCTCCTACAGCTCCTTCAGAAGTGCCTTTGGAATCGCCCCCCCCGTCTTCTCCAACGGCCTCTCATGCCACCGCTACTGCATTGTCATCCGACGGGGGGGCATCTGTTCAATCTCACTGCTCAACCAAGTCCACCAAGTCCATATTCTCAAACATCAAGCTGAGTAAGTCTAATGATGACAAGAATAGCAAGGCGTTGGTCATTGTAAAAGATCATGAACAGGAAACCATGGACACGACACAAGCAGTCAACACCAATACCACCTCTGAGGCACTATCTCTCGTTGACCATGCGAGTAACGCCAAATGGGTTAAGAAAGTGTCACTATCCATTGGGGGGTACAATACATCATTTACTGTCATTGATCCCATGTCAGCAGTCAAAGATGCCCTCGATGTAGTTGGCAGTGATGAAGACCTTTGCCAGCAGGCGAAGAAGCTCGACGGTATTCATGCGAATGATGACGATGAAGATGATGATCGTGACTACGATGATAATCCCACGCGATTATTTATGTTCATCCAACAGCGAGCTTGGTCGTTGGCATTGACGCAGTTGCAAAACCATCCTGAGGAGGCCAAGATCTGGGTATTTCGAAAGGCAGTTTTAGAGAAGGCTCCCAACGTCCCCGATGCTAATGAGAATATGGAGGCATTGGTCGTTCAGCATACCAGTTTGGTTGTTCATGATGGCAGAGAGGCGAACAAGTTTCGTTGGAGGTTATTGCCTCTTCACGCAGCTATCGTGCTGGGAGCGCCCTCCGAGATCATTTATGAAATAATCCGTGCATACCCAAATGCTGCCCAAAAGGCAGACGAGCGCGGCTCCCTCCCTGTACATCTCGCCTCCTCAAGATTAGATGTTGATCCTGAAGGCGAGAAGGTAGTGTTGCAACTCTTTGGAGCGTATCCTGAATCGATCGAGATTCAAGATCGCAAGGGACGCACACCGTCTGAGCTTTCAAAGCTTGCTCGGTCACGCAAAGAAGTCGAGGAGCAACGGAAGAAAAACAGTTGCATTTCAAATTCCAACCAGATTGTCATGGGAGGGACTCTGGATGAGCAATTGAAGCTGGCCGATGAGGCCAGTGAAGATGTCCAAGTTGAAGACGACGATAACAGATCCGTCAAGTCTAGCTCTAGCTTGTCGGGGCGATTCCAACAAATGCTGTTTAAGTCCAAGAGCTCGGATACCGCATTTCGACGCAAGAAGAAGAAAAAGAAGAAAAATCAAGAGAATGATGGTCAAACCGCAGCATTAACTCATACCAAGAGTATGGATCGGGGCTGTGATGTTGAAGCAGTGGCTGATGATGCTACAGTGACAGAAGATTTGGGACCTGGCTTCGCGTTTCTTCGGACGTCCAGAAATCAAGAGGCTCGAGAACAGGTTGCGACTGAGATGGATGCGGAGAGAGAGCAGGGGAAACAAGAATCCCTTGTTGCGGTCAAAAAGTTAATGATTTCACCTGAATATCAATTGCCTGCTAACTCACCACGTTGCTGTGACTCTCCAACCAACATCCCATTGCCCCATTCGTTTTCCTTGGTTGACGAAATGTCTTCTCCGGTATCGATGGAACGAAAGTCCTCATCCAAGTCCGTAACAATTGCGGAGGAGCTTAACGCTGATCACGAGGCAGTCATTATTGAAGACAAAGACACCAATGAGGGACTTCTTGTTCTCCTTGAGAAGGCCGCCGAGAATGCTGGTCGTAGAGGCATGGATGTGACTGAATTTATCAAGGTATTAGAAGATGAATGGGTCACAGACGTTGAGGCCCTAAGGCGACTCGATGGCTCAACACTCGACGATCTACTCCCACTCATGCTAAGTCGGGAGCTCCAGCGTTTGATCAATCACGCCGACAGCATCGACAGCAAGTTCCTGGAGGATCGGGGCCGCGGACGCAGTCCTACAAAGAAGAAAAAGAAAAAGAAGCGATCGATTCGGCGGATCAAGAATAGCCCGATGGATCGTCATCACAATTCCGTGATGCACCCCAATGGTTCTCTGGCCCCCATTTGTGAGGTTGAAGAGAATTCGAATCTGGCTCACAGTGATGATAATGGAATGGAACAAAATAAAGATAAGCAGGATGAGATCACTGCTGATACATCTGAAGAGCAGGACAAGGACGATGACAATACCTTCGACGATGACACATTGATCTCATCATCATCTATGGAAAATCTGGAGACTCGAGAACGCCACGTCAATCTTATCGCCGAGGCCCGCAAGACTTTCCCCACTAGGGAGGCGCTGGAGGACTGCATCCAGTCGCGTCGTGCGGAGGTCGAGGCTGCTGTCAACTCTTCGTTTGATGTTGATAAGGAAACGCTCGAGCGTGCGGCACTGGCTGATGAGGAGGTGCGCAAGCTCTTGCCACTGCGTCTAATCCTACCCACTATGGCCGATTTGGAAGAAATGGTTCTCGTCCTCCAAGAGCACACGGATAATGCCATTCGCGAGAAGAATGATGACCTGATACGGCAATTCAACTCTGAGATTGAGGAGCTTCAGGGTCAGATCAATTTGGAGAGAAAGTACATAGCGTCAAAGCGCCCGAAAGGTATTTTGAAGAGAAGAGGGAAAAGTTAATAAGATCTTGTTGAGTGGTAGTGAAATAGTTGTTGATATGATGTTGGTGCATCAGGTCTATTGTTGTTGTTATGATCATTTCAGAAGACCCTTGTTTGTTTTCACAGATCAGTGTATGGTACGTAGGTCTCACCTATACAACACATGTGTTAAACAAAGTCTATGTTACAAAGATGTAAACTAGAGGAAAATCAACTCCGTCTTAGCAGTAGCTCCCGAAAGAGCCATGGAAGAGCTATCAACCAAGGAAATGGAGGGGATGGGATTTGGAATCGTCTACATCCATCGTCCTTCTCTCAACATTGTGAGAAACCCCTATAAGTGCCCGCTCGTTCTCCCCCCTCCGCCCCCCCCCCCCCCCCTTCCATACTTGTTTTAAGCCAAGTCGAGGTCCGACGGGAACGGAGTGCGCATGGGCGCGTGGGTCCGCCGGCCCCGTGCCTGCGCCGATCCCCTACAGCACATCGCCCGACACGGGAGGCATAGCGTGCGACAGAGGCAGCAAACGACCTTCAACACGAGGCGGCAGCAGCCGGCGCACAGACCGTCGGGATGGTTCATCACGAGGTGAGCGGTCAGCAAGAGGGCGACGACGAACATCGGCACGAGTATCCCCACCGCTACCTGCACGTTCTTGTCGTTCTCCATATCCCTCGGACCCTCGACCCCGTCGAGGTACGCACCCGCCTTCCCACCCAAGCCGTGGTACAGCACCGCGTCCCCCTCCTCGGATGCGAATCCCGCCACGTCCGGTTCCTCCTCCTCGATCAGCGGATCCGCGTCGCTCGGCGGCGGAACGTACGCCGCCGTCGGCCTATTCGTCGCGTCGTCCGCGTTATTATCTTCCCACCAGTTGTTGTTATCGACGTCGGCGTAGGGTGCCGGCGTGGGGTAATCGTACTCGTAAATACTCGCCTCGTCCTCATCCTCGTCACCCCCCCCCCCCTCCCAGTACTCGTCCTCGACGGTGTCGTCGGATTCATCGTTCGTCCCCCCCCCCTGATCGTCATCCCCTTCTTCGAAATTTCCCAAGGTGGGCGGGAGGGTGCCATCTCCGTGCCAGATCAACGGCACGGCGAAGGGTGCGGGGGTGAATATGGGCGAGTTGGTCGGGATCGGAACGAGGTCGGTGGTATCGTCTCCATCGGAATCGTCGCCCTCGTCGACGATGTCGTCCTCGTCGTTATCGTAATCGCCCCCCTCCCCTCCCTCGTACGTCCCGTTCGCATCTCCGTACGCGACGTCCGTCCCGTTCGTCGAGACGACGTCCGTCCCGTTCGTCGAGACGACGTCCGTCCCGTTCGTCGAGACGACCTCCCCATCCTCGGCGGGGAGGACGATCGCGACGGTCTTTTCGTCGTCTCCATTCTCGCCCTCCCCCCCCCCCGTCTGCGACTGCGCGTATTCGTCCACGATCCCCTGCGTCTCCTCGTCCAATTCCCCATCCTCCTCCTCGTCGGAGGGGACGTCGGTGTCGTTATAGGACCCCCCCTCCTCCTGGACATCGTCGAGAGTCCCCCCACCTCCTCCATCATCCTCCCCCACGCCGCCCATCGATCCGTCGATGGTTCCAGTGACATTGACATCGTCCTCCCCGAACGTGTACGCCGTGGTGGTACCATTCGTCAACGTCGTGTCCATCCCCCCCGCATCCTGCGTCAGATCCAGGAGCAATTCGTCCAATACCCCCCCCGCATCCTGCATCAGACCCAAGAGCAATTCGTCCATCTCGTCGTCGTCGTACGACAGTGTCAGGTTCGTCGCGTTCGTCGTATTCTTATTCGCGAACGACGAATTGTAAGATCCACCGCCGCCGATGATCGAATCCATGAACGCCAAATAGCCACCGTCGTCGTCCTCCTCCTGAACATCATTCCCCGACGCGACGCGAAATGACGATGACGACGATCCCCGTCGTACTCCCGATCTCGTAAACCGCGACAGTCGTCGTCGATGGACGTATCCGCCCCCCCCCTCGCCCCCCCCTCCCAGGTGGAGGAGTAATAATACGACGGTGGCCGACGACAGGGAGACGAGTGCCATCGTCGACGCGAGCGACGATCGTCGTCCGATCGTCGGCGTCGTCGCGTCCCTCGTGTCCCTCATGGTTGTGGTGGAAGCGAGTAGTATATATATAGGAGGCCTTTGGATTTGGCTGCGAGGGATTGCGCGGGGGGCTGATCGAATGTAGAGAGGGATTCGTGCCGTTGGTGTTATATTATGGGGGGATTGCGACCGGAGAAAAACGGCGAGGGAAGATCGCAATTAGGGTTCTGTAAAGTGATTTCTCTACTGGAATCTCATTTATCTCGATTATTTGTTAACGACGGATATTTACATAACCCCAGTTTTGATGGAATCACAATCACCAACAGAAAAAAAGAGGAGGAACTGGAATGGCGACGGAGACCGGAGACATCATCATGATGAGACAGGACTAGTAGATACCACCACCCACACCGGAGCCGAAAGTAGACGAAGGCAAAGGGGGGACAGGGGAAATAGAAGCAAACAAAAGAGGGGGGGGGGGGGGGGGGGGGGGGAGGAGGAGAGGAAAAAATGCCGAAAGCGACTTCGTCGGCGGACGCTCCGTCGTCGTCGTCGTCGTCCTCCTCCTCCTCCTCCCCCGTCGCCGTCGTCGCCCGGTCGCCCACGACGCCATCGTCGTACGATGCCGCCGCATCTGCATCCGCATCCTCAAACGCTAACAATGACGCCGATTGTCGCGAGTGCCTATCGTACCTGACCCGCGCCCTCGATGCCAACGGATCGTCGCGAACGATGTCGCTCCTGCGCGCGCTGGGGGTCATCGCGCACCGGGACGGCGGAATCGTGATGGGAGGGGGGGGGGGGGGGGGGAGAGGGATCGGCGATGACGATGGCCGTGGGGACGATGGCAGGGTGTACGAGCCACTGGTGGGCGGGCGGGGCGTGTTGATAAGCCTGCGCAATTCGGAGGCGTCGCGCGAGGCGCTGAGGTTGCGTCGACGGATGAGGAATGCCGCCGCGACCGCCACGACCACCCCCCCCTCCCGCGCAACCGAACCGTCCGTGGGGGTGCTCACGNCTGAGGTTGCGTCGACGGATGAGGAATGCCGCCGCCGCCGCGACCGCCACGACCACCCCCCCCTCCCGCGCAACCGAACCGTCCGTGGGGGTGCTCACGACGTCGCCGTCTCCGTCGTCGTCCCGTCGTGCATCGTCGCGCGATGACGACGTCGACGCCATCACGACCATAGCCATCGAATGCGCGACGTGCGGATCCGACACGAGGGCGGAGGCGGGCGCGAGGGCGTTCGTTAGCGGTCCGGAAAATCTGGGGATCGTGTTGTGCTCGAATCGACTATCGAGTCAATCGGAAATCGACGAGGTCCTCGTACACGAGCTCGTTCATATTTACGGTGAGTGTGCATTTTTCGAGTTGGAGAATATTTGATATATATGGTTGCCGCCCCGGCTTTTTTCTCGACGTGTATATATATTTTCGGACTGAAAATCCATGTAACGCTATCAATCGGATATGGCACTCTCCATTTCTCTCCAGACGCCCACTCTCGTCAAATGGATTTGAGGGATTGCAGGCAGCTCGCCTATTCCGAGGTGCGGGCCGCGAGGGAGGCTGAGTGCAGCAATAGGTACGTCGTCATCGTATATATTTCACTCGCCGATTACATCGCATCGAACGAACCCCGTGAGAGTTGTATGTATGATCGTTCTCCTTCCGTGATGCGTTACACACCACGCCAACACGATCACACGTCATTCTTACTCCGGTGCATATACCTCGTTTCCATCGGAAAAAAAACGGATGATCCACATCACTTGCCTTTTCGTTTCTCGGATGGATGGGGACGGGTGAATGATATAATCACGATATTGAAGGCTGACGTCGTTCACCGCGAACGTATGCGCGAAGGACACGGCGACGCGTGCCACGCGCAACATGTTCCCCGAGCACGGTAGACAGTGCGTGTGCGACGTATTCGACGTGGCGGTGAGGGATCGCGCGCCGTTCATGGAGGAGGATGCGAGGGGCGTCGCGTTTCGGATGTCCGGGTGCGGCGGCAAAATCGTATCGCATTCTCCTCCCCCCGCACGACGGCCGTCGGCCGTCGCTAAGCAGCAACAGCAGCAACAACAACAACAACAACAATCCAATCCGCCATTTGCACCCCCTCGATGGTCGGATCGATGAAAGTCCTCTACCAGTTTGGATCCTTCGTCGCTAGCTATATATAAGTAAACTCGTGTGTTCAAATTATTACTGTCGCTGGGGGCCAAATTTGAATGCATTCTTTCCCTCTATTCGGCATAATTGGATTAACCGAGGAATGATTCAGGGAAAATGTGCGCCTCGTACATCATGCTTGAGAGGTAATTTCACTCAGTACGATACCACATTCGAAGTGTAGGCGAAATGTGAAAGTGTTGCCACTGATAAAATTAATAATACATCCATCGCTGTCCTTGCAATCCTCTCTAGAGAGAATAGTACATAACAAACGAATGCACCCATATTTTCAATGAGTACGAATCAATTTTTGTTAATCCTTTCCTGCATAGAAAGCTAATCCTAACAAGGCCAGGGCGCCGCAATATCCAGAAACATTATGAATCATTCCCTTCTCTCCAAGACCAGTTGGGTCGTGCGAACAGCGATGGGAACAAATGGCGATATCCGTAAGCTCAAAGCGGCTCTTGCTATTGGCGTATCTGTTGTCTGTAGCAGCCCTGCAAGTCACAGTGCAAGATGGCAACGATCGCCATCGTCATCCTCTGTGTTGTCGTTGCCGTCATTGCCTTTGTCGTCATTATCATCTAAGTCAAGCACGGAATCATCATTCTGGCTGCATCGTTTCCTCTTTCCACCACCGTGCTTACAACAAAATCCACCAGATTGCGCCCACTGATCACATTTGTCATGTTTGCAAGCATTCTTCCCACCGTGCTTACCACAAAATCCTCCAGATAATGGACACTTTTCACATCAATCATGTTTGCAATTTCTCTTTCCACCATGGTCATTGCAAAATCCACCAGATAACGGCAACTTATCACATCCATCATGATTGCACACTTTCTTTCTCTTCTTCCTCTTCCCCCCATGCTCATCACAAAGTCCTCCAGATATCAGCAACTTATCACATCCATCATGTTTGCACTCTCTCTTTCTTTTCTTCCTCNATCCTCCAGATAACGGCAACTTATCACATCCATCATGTTTGCACTCTCTCTTTCTTTTCTTCCTCTTCCCTCCGTGCTCACCACAAAATCCTCCAGATAACGGCAACTTATCACATCCATCATGTTTGCACTCTCTCTTTCTCTTCTTCCTCTTCCCTCCATGCTCACCACAAAATCCTCCAGATAATGGCAACTTATCACATCCATCATGTTTGCAAGTACGCTTCTTCCTTGTCCCCCCGTGCTCACCACAAAATCCTCCAGATGACGGCCACTTATCACACCCATCACGTTTGCAAGTACGCTTCTTCCCACCCTTATTTGTCTCCCCATCGTGCTCATCTGTTAACTTACGCTCCAACAATGATTGGCTTATGTTTATCTTGTGCTCATCTGATAACTCACGATTCATCAGCGATTGGCATATGTTTATCTTGTGATCATCTGAAAACTCTCGCCCTCTCAGCGATTGGCTCATTTTGGCCTTGACCTCATCAGAACACATGTGACTGCCACCTACTTCAACTAGACTCAGATACTCTCGACTGTTCTTGGGAGTAGCTCGTTTTCACGTAGCATTCGAGTGATGTTGGAAGATCCAGATTTGGTAAGAAGACTGTGGAGTAGCAATTCTTTTGTAGCTGAAAAGGGAGGAAAGTTGTTGTGCCTTGGTGCTCCCGCAAGCACGAGGAATGCACGAATCCATTCATGAAAGAATCCAATTGCGCAATTGCTGAGATGATGAGCATTTGCAGGCGATGCTATTGCCGATGCAATTTGCGTGCATGTGAAGACAAAACATGTATTCCTTCCGTCGTCGTGAATGATCATCGCTTTGTGGCTGTTTTCCATGCCGTAGAATGAGCGAAGATTTGTGTACTTATCGACCAAGACTGCAATGTCATCATCCGAGACATGATCAACAATCAATTTTTTCTTGTTGATGATTTCGGATAGTGCAACTTTGCCATCCTTCCCTTCCACCCAAACAGCTCTTTGTTTTGCAAGTGCTTCACCGATGAGCTTTCTTGAGAAATTGACATGCTGCCGGATGAACCATCAAATTCGACAATTTGGATGTGTCCGGGAACAAGATCTGCGATGATCAGGGACGGTGAATCTTTTGTTGATGTCATTGCGATTGATAATACACCAAATAAAGCTAATGTGGAGCACAGACGAGTGTCACCATCTCCATACTTCCGATGTCCGACACGAAGAGTTGAAATCTTCGACATATTTTCGACGGGTAAGAGCAATTCAGCAGACAATACGACATGATCTTTGCCTGATTTGACCATGAGCTTAATATAGCCGAACTCTCAGTATTCATCCGATGACAAGACGCTGGATAATCGAGGCAAACCTTCCTGACCCTGTTCGAACAACCCCTTTGCATCATTCAGAATTGTGCAAGGTCCAAGTTTTTGGATAAAGTTTTTGGGCTATCTCTGATGCGTAAAAGATTGATTGTCGTGCGATCATATCACTTGTCACTTGATTCTACATCATTGAGACTTTCCTGGGAGCTGGTATCTGATGGGATATGAGTTAGTGTACTGACATGATTCTTGCAGCGATGACCGCGGCCTTGAATCTTATCCTTGAAATCTTGTTTGGTATTATAGAATTTTATCAACAAGTTATTTAATTTCTCAGTCATCCCATCAAGCTTTCCCTTGGTTGCATTGTTGTATTGGAATGATAGTAATTTCAGTTTCGATTCCGTGTAGAGCTTGCATTTGCGTTTTTGAGCATCTATCTGCGCTGCATGGTCATCGATTTGGACACTGTGCTCCTTGCGAATAGTCTCGATCTTTTCCTCAATGGCAGCACATAGGTGACGCTCCTCCACGAGCTTGTCCTCAATGTCCACATGTAGGTTTCACTCCTCTGCGAGCTTGTCATCAACATCCACATGTAGGTGACGCTCATCCATTAAGGAAGCTAAACATTTTTGATTAATTTCATTCAGAGTTACGTTGATGTTTTTTAGCTTATTTACAAGAGCCTTGCACCATTTGTATTTCTTTCCAACGTCCATGATTGAGTGAACGATGAAGATTAATGATTCGGAGGAGGAATGCAGCAATTCACGGGAGATATTTAGTGCAGTGTTTGTTGTGAGATTTTTTATTTTTAAAAATGGAGCGAATAATAATCCATGGAATTTGGAGTGGATGCATAGACAAATCTCACCAAACGTTAGAGCTCTGTTGAATCTCTCAACGATCAAAGAGAATGCAATCAGCTTAGCGCATGCCCATGCCTAAGCGTTTGACAGTCAAATATCAGCCAATAATGCAACAGTGCAGTTAAACGTCATCAACGTGTACCATATCTGATCGAGTCCTGGCACTGGTCGCTAGCTCGTCTCGCTGCAGAAAGTGAAGTGCGATCGCGGATCGTCCCTGCCCAGCCATGCGGGGTATGCGCTTGTCAGTCCGTCCCTACAAAACGGGTGCGGCTAAACGTCTGTGATCGCCTCTTCGGGTTGGGTGCATCCCCACTCCAATATTGGGTGTATGACCTGCGATGACAGTGGACAATCACGAATAGTCAACGTTGGCGACGATGACGGCAACAACGGGATTGGCACGATGTTGCATACGAATTTGACGAGTCCGCATTCGGCCAGTCCCCGTGGCCCCAATTCGCCAATGACGACCTCCTCCTCTAATATGTGTGCCACCGCAAAACCGGCTGCCTGTACAATAAGGGCACAAGCATCATCGGAGACGCGCTTGTGATCCAAAATTTATCATCCTTGTAAGTTTGGGTGTCGCGGCGTTGCCTTTTTTGGTGTCGCGGTGTTGCCTTTTTGGGTGTTGTGGTGTTGCCTTTTTGGGTGTCGCGGTGTTGCCTTTTTGGGTGTTGCGGCATTGCCCTTTTGGGTGTCGTGGCATGATGTACTCACCCACAGGGCGCGATCTGAAGTTCGTACCCCCAAAAAATGTGCCTGTGGGCGGGGTATCGTACTTGGGGCAAGGACAGACCCTTAGCTGGAAATGTCGGCAGCATGTTGGCGACATGTTGCCGACATGCGAAAATGTTGCCAATTTTTGCTCCGACATGCCAATTTCAGCGACATGTTTTCTGCTATGTCGGTCAATTGTATGTTATGATTTTTCCGACACTGACGTACCATGAACAGACAATATTCGGTTGAGCTTGCTACTAATTCCTACGTAAATGTTGATCTAAATTACCGCCCCCCCCCTGCCCCCGCCTCACAACAGAGAACACAAAATCTCCGCCGCCTCCATCCCGATCCCCTTGAGTCGCATCTTCACTTCTTGCCGCGTCGTCGCCTCAAGTCATGCCCGCTTTGTTTGTTCGTTCGTTCGCTCGTTCGTTAATTTGGTTGTTGCGTCGTCTCTCTGCCCCTTGTTGTCCCGTCCCGTCACGTCCCGTCACGTCGCGTCGCGTTGCCACGTTGTGCTGCGTCTCTTCTCTCCTCGTCATCCCTCTGGTCTCGTCGTCACTTGGCATCGTCTTGCCTTGTCTCATCTCGCCTCATCTCGTCTCGTCTAGCCTCGTCGTTGCATCGCGCCCCCACGTGCATCTTGCCACGTCCGCTTTGT
>JALLBA010001616.1:0-10141 GCA_036939675.1 Cyclostephanos invisitatus
CCTTAAACCCACCCACAAAGTAATTCCGTACGACTAGGACTTCGTCCAATTAGTTTGCAAAAATCGAAAGTCTATTATTCCTTTTTGCATTTAGCTTTTTGCCTTTCTCTTGCCTTTTATTTGCCTTGATCTATATTAGGTATTGCAATCAAAGGCGCAACGAGTTTTTCCTCCCCAAAAGGAAAATGTGTCGAAAAGTCCACATAATTACCCGACAGAGGGACTAGTATGACTAATCAAATGTTTCCTACTGATATCTCTTCAGTACTCATTCCTTTGTGGAACGTGAATCAAGAGTAAACTCTAAGTCATTATCGTCTTAATTTATTTTAAGGATAATAGTATTCGACCCTCGGTGTGCCTTGTCTGTATTTCCTTGAGCCTGTTCTTGGAAGCTTTTAGAACAGCAGCGGCGTCAATATCCACATCTATCCACATGACTTAAAAATGGAAGGGCTATTCGTTCTATTTTGTAACCTGTTGTCATAAAACCCTGTATCAAAAAAATAAAAGCTGAGGATCGGGGTTAAAACTAAAAGATGTGGCAACTAAACTTTCAAGGGAGAAACGAATGTATTAATACTGCTATCGATCTCCGTGAAAGATTGCAGAAAGAATTTTCATACTAGGGAAGTACTGGCTAATAATACAACAACAGAAGGGTTGCAGAGACGACCCTTGTTCTACTACTATTGCCGATCAGAACCTACTAATACGACCTGCATGGATGTAGAAGCCATTGCAAAAAAGCTTATGCCCGTGGAAGCAAAGCCCAGTCCCGATGTGCTCAACGAGGCCGTGAGCACTGGGCTGCGTAGACTGCTGGAGCGTTACCATCAGACGCACGGGGTAGCAGTAAAAAAAATTACAGGCGAAAGAGAATGTCGTCCCTTTGATAACAGTTGGCAGGGAGAAGCGCTATCTTATTTCAAAGAATCTGCTTGGGAAGGTGAGATCCTGTTGGTAGAGGATCTTTCTCTCGCTCACAACCGAATTGTCAACTCATGTTGTCTCTTTATACGATCATCGGTAGATGTTGTCAACACTTGCAAAAAGATCCTCGACGTCCCCGGCCAATTAGAGACTAACTACGACGCTCTGTTCCAGATGGGATACGCGTCCATGCGTTTGGGAGACTACATCAGTGCCGCGGAACACTTCTTGAGGGCGCAGTGCGTTGACAACCGGCATATCGCACTTAGGCTAGCCATGCTCGATCTGAGGACTATCTTCGCAACGAAACAATCGCGAAAGAGAAGACGAGGAGATGCTCCCAATGAGCAGAGACGAGTCACCACGAGAACGAGCCATTCTTCTGAGACAAGCGCCTTGCGCGAAGAACCGCGTCCTTCATAGGCAGTTTTCGATGTCATGAGAATACGCTTGATCTATTGGTACGCACAATATTGTATGTACACCCTCAAGGTCAATGTCGGAGGTTTGATTTCTAATTCAACCTATAGAAAAGGTTTGCTCCCGACGCCATAAATCACATGGCAAAATCCTGTAGATCATAGGACTGAACTTTGTTACTAGCATAATGAACAACATCGAGGTCGTCCACGACGATCCCGCGCGAATGTAAAGCGCGGCGACTACAATACCACGACGCGAATGGTTGCAGCCGCGCCCTCCGATGGCCGAGTATGAGGCCGTTCCCCCTCGTTTGCCTCGCACGTGGCCGCATGAGTGCGTCGGTAGTCGCGTCGTCGTCGTCATTTTTGTTTCCGACCTCCGCACACCTCCCGTATATATCTCGAGAACGCCTCGTCGTTTTGTCGGTGGCATGGCATTTCCGTGTACATAAATTGCGGTATAGTGGAGCAGTTAATCCGGGGATCCGGTAACACATTACGTTATTACACCTTATCAAAATAGTTACATGAATTCAGCCTTTCAAGCACCGTCGCAAAGGTTTCAACGCAAAGAATAATGATAAAATATCAAACATCGGAAGTCAAACTCTTAACTTGTAGAAGTATGTTTCTCAACGCCTTCAAGAGGAGCTCTTGCTCACAATGATTCACTTTCCTGTCAACCTCGATGGCATTCAATAGCGCCACGAAGGCTATGGTACTAGGGCGCTGAACGGCAAGTTGATAATCTCGAACGGCGATCTCGGTTTGATATGTTAGTTCCTCTTTGATGGAATCTAACCTCTCTGCATCCATGACTGAGACATAAACTTCTTGCACTTCGGATATCATCAGCTCAAAGATTATAGATGCCACTTGTAATGCGGTTGGAGCGCTCACCCTCCACGAAAGGCAATGTAGTATGGTACGCTCCATGGCCTCGATGCTCTCCCTCGAATATATCCCGCGACATACAGCCGAAAGTTCATCCGAGCTGAATACGACCCGCTCATTTATTTTGATGGCGATGTAGAGAGCAGACACGGCGACGAGCTGGTACATGTTGCGATCGTGGAGTATATCTTGGTGACTGAAACTTGGGAAGACTCCGTTTACAACGGGCGGTCGACTTGGATTGCTCATGAATCGATCGACAATGTTCATGGCTATCGCCACGCTCTCCCTACTGAGCTGGCACAGGTCGATCAGACTGTAGCACCAGTCAACGATCTTGGCTCGGTCGTCTTCCGTGATATTAAGACCACTGGAGCCAGTGATTTCGTCGCGGACTTCGATGCTGCGCAAGTTGTCATCGCAGAGATAATCGCTACAGGTGTAGTCTACATCTTGCGCCATCATTGTGTAGAGAGTATCAACTGAATGCTGCGGCCTACGGGGGGCATCTCTGGGGCAAATGACCGGCGAGTAGTTGGTGAAATCTTGACCCATCGTTATCGTGGTGCAGAGAGTGTCTGTTGAGATGGAGAAAGGCATCATGTTATTTTATATTGTCTTGGATTATTATTGTGCAGACAATATCTTGAATGCTTGAAAAAAAAAAATGGACGGCAGATCGATCAGAAAGATGTGAAAAAAGCTCTTCTCATACATCGTATCTCTAATAGAATGTCGCAGCGCAGGTGCCTGGAGAAGGTCTTTGGATTGCTGAGCCTGCATTCTTTTGGGCCTTGGCCGATTCAAAAATATCACTTTGGGAATGTGATCTCATTTTTTAAACTCTAAGATGGTTTATTCGTATTTTGTTATCTAAGGATAACAAATTTGCTTTGAAGCTTAGACGTCGATGGCCAGACGTTCGAGGCCTCTTTTCTGTGGGCGAAGAAATCTTGGAAATTACTTGACGCCTCTGTCCTCTCCCAAAGGAGGTGACTGCGGGAGAAGCAGCCATAGTTTTTTGAAGCTGCCGACCTCAACATCATTTATTGCTTTTGAATCAGTCAGCCTAGTTCATAGAAATAAAGTCAATATGCTTTTCCCAAAATGGCAAGCATTCCTTACCTCCCATCCTACGTCCTACGAATGAGGCAGGCAAAAAGAACTCCGCCGTATTAACTATATCATGGTCGGCATTGATGACCAATGACGTCAAGCTCGCAATGATTTCCAATGACGACACCCTAGCCATGGTCACTGTTGATCATGGTAACAATAAAGTCATCATCATGCACAGCTTCAAGAACCTAGGAAAGATTCTCTCCATCCAACCAACAAGTTTGCATGTCTCATCGGATCGGGACGGTCGCCTCCGCCGTCATTGTTATCATAACATCCCTCTTGCCTCTGCTTGATATCACGGCCTCTACGTACATCACGATCATCAGCTGTCTCGATGAGAAGGAAATTGGAGCCATCGCCCACCCAGCCCAAGCCAACAACGATCCGAATAACTTCCCTTGCTCCACTTCCTTCCTTCTTGCTCCTTGGGTCCTCAAAGCCATCCTCAAAGCAGAGTTGAACAATCCTGCCACCTTTCTGCTAGCCAACTATTTCAACAATGCCCCCAAGAATGGCCCTGACTTCATCACCGATGCAGAAGAACAGCATGCCCAAATCATGAAGTGGCTTTGGGCTGTCCAAGAGTCCTCCCTCGTCCGAACTACTCAGAGTGGCTTTGGGCTGTCCAAGAGTCCTCCCTTGTCCGAACTACTCAGTTGAACCAAGAAACAATGATGATTTACTAGATTATTCTGATCTACACCACTCCCATCATATCCTTCCCCGCAACGTTTATTTTGGCGCTCACCCTCCGCCAGCAGGGGCTCCCCTAGCATTCCCAGCAGCAGCAGCAGCAGCAATCAAACAAGTAGCCACTTTCCCAGCAGGACGAGGAAATAACCCAGCCGGAGCCACCCCAAACAGTCTCAATCTTCTCTAAATCTTAATCTTGCACCAAGTGGATGCCCTCAACCGAATGATTATGAACGCCGACGAGACTCTGATCTTCCACCGTGAGAAGGAAATGAAAAAGAAGGACCGCTTCATCAAGTTCCACCCATCGTTGAAACAAATGATTCTCGTCGCCTCTGCATCCAACCCCTTCAGTGTACCCATTAAATCTGAAGAAACATGCAAGCGCTTCATCAATGCCACAACCCATGGGGTAGCCAAGCAAGTGCTCAGCATGCAGCTGAAAGGTTTGAGGCTTAGTGAAATGGCATTCACCACAGGCCTGACTCTAAACCTCTACTCCGGCAAGTTTTTCTACACCGTTCGTAATAATGTCCCAACATTTTATTTTTTTTCCACCCCTCTCTTATGCAACACATTGCAGAAGGACAACCCACTCAACATAAGGGGAGAATATTATGTGTCGCAGCATGGGGGGGGAGATTATGCGTTGAATGATGATCCTTGGAAGACGGAAACATTACATTGACCTAAGCCTGGTATCCTTGGGGCCTTTGCAGTGAAAAAGGTCACTTTGGGATTTCCAATGTTTTTAAACTCTACGCCATTTAATTCGCATTTTGAAATCTAAGGATAGAATGAATCTCTCTCAACTGATTCCTCCGACATATTATTATGGTAGTGTACGTTTGACCTCAACTGACAACCTGGTCCCTGGTGGCGAGAATTTTGCCCTCACCCCCACTGAAATATTGTAGGGCAGATTAAAAATGATGGGAATAGAAGGCCTGAGCCTGACATTGCCAAGGATTCATGATGCCCGTGAGGTGCAAGGCAGTTAAAATCACTAGTAGATGATCCAGAGGAATATGATGGTAGTCATTCACGCCATCTTAATCATCCAGAGAGATAAGTGTGGTCTTCATTTCTGATTTCCCAAAGAGTTACAGTTCTTATGTGGTAATTCAGAATTGCTATATGCACCTTCTCAAATGACCGGGGTTTTCCAAAACTTTCCAGTCAGAATTTCCAGAATTCCAGTCAGAACAGAAATCCGGTTGTAACTTGGGGTCAAGGAAATCGGAATACGAAAACTCAGAATTCCCATCCAAGATCCTCACTGCCTTCACCACCACATTTTACGTCACAATTAAACAGTGCACAAAGCATGGATGGGTGAATGTACATGTACAAGGGATAATAAATCTGGACTGGGCCAAGGCAAAGCAAGACTACAAGAACACATGTAGGGGGGGGGAACTCGTTGCCATAGTCCTCATCCTGATCATCATAGAGTTAGCTGGAAATTTTTTTTTGTGTTGGCAAAAAAATGATTTTGAAGACATCTTTTCGTGTTGTCCAGACATGTTGGCTTGTGTTGGCTGATGTGTCACCAACATTTTGAGTCATGACTGCTTTTATTTCCTTCCCACATGTCGTGTCATGTCATTCAATTCCGACATGTAGTTAGAAGAGTAGCCTAAATAGTACATAAATATTCTCACCAAAAATACACCTACTTGTGCTACTATACATTAGTTTGAGTGAACACAAGTAGATGTTATTTTAGTGAGTACTTGTTTACTTAGTACAATTTATGTTGGCGGGGCAAGTTAACACACACACAACACACAACAAACACACCAAAACCATCCTCTCGCTCTCCCCCGCTATGCATGGTACGACAATAGCTCTTGTCCGCTGCCTCCTCTCTCCTCTTGTCCTTTGTTGTTGTGTCCCAGCCTCTGCCTCTTGATGCGCCTGCTTCGTTGTGTTGATTGTTGCATTTTGACAGCCCGTTCGCCTCTGTCCTCTGACTCTTGTTGTGGCATCTCCACTGCTTCTCATGCCCGCTTTGTTCAGTTGGTCATTGCAGTCTGCTAGCATGTCGGCCTCTGCGCTGATGCTGACGTCATAGCTGTGGTTGATCTCATTGCCGGTTGACGAGATGTGGTTGATCTCATCGCCAGTTGTCGTCGTTGACGCCTTATTGGTTGCCAACGTCGGCACAAAGTTGGAGAGCAATGGCAACAATGACGACAAATAAAAAGGGGTTAGTTATATGGCAGGCATGGAAATGAAACCACACATATGTGATCTTTGTTCTTTTATATAGGGGTCTCTCTCCCCTTCGAAATTATTTGTTTTTGTACTGCCCGTGCATATGTACCTGGGGACAAGGGGGATCATTCCGATCTCCAAAATAATCTAAGTCTCAAACTTTTTCTTGAGGAAGGCACACATTCTCTCACTTAACATACCTAAATTCATCGCTACAACACAGTTCCTCTGCGATGACTATGACCCAAATGACTTCCACCACATCATCATCACTGACATCACACCACCAAAGATCCGCCTGGCAGCTTACCTCTTCACCCACACAATTGTGGGGTTTCGTTTCATGCTGTCTCTCATCCACATCACCATGTCCATCGGAGTAACCCGCTCTACCACGGCTGCTAAGATGATTGTCAATGACGATTATCCCAACATTGCACCAGCCCAAGCTGACCCCACTCCTAATTTTTCTAGTATTCATGCAACAGTGGTTCCACCTAACGCATCTGCCCCCCCCCCCCCAAGGTGGGTTTCTCCCCGGCTCTTTTGTCAAGACCTCTGCCACCCGCTCTACCGCGGCTGCTAGGTTGTCTGTCAATAATAATAGTCTCATCGATGCGCCAGCCCAAGCCGACCCCAATCATAAATCTTCTATCATTCATTCCGCAGCGGTTCCACCTAATGAATCACCCCCCCCCCCAAGGTGGTGTCCCCGCTCTTTTGTCTCTACTGCCATCATGGTGTATTACAACAATTTTCTCAGGACTAATCCATCTAATCACACTCATTTGAAGTCGAACCGTCCTTCTGAAGAAAGCAAAGAAGGCGGGGGGGGCATAAGCCTCCTCCTCCTTACCCTCACAAATCTTTGATTGTTGTTGCTGACCATATAATTGATCAACATAATATTCACCCATACCCCCCCCCCCCCAGCAAACAATGGTATGGAATCTTCAGACAATGATTCGTCTTTTTGGGGTTTGGACGATCACAATGACTCAGGGGATGACAATAACCTGGCTGCAATCTCTGTTCATGTGAGTTTAATTTGATTTGTGTAATGAATCATAAAGTGACATATTCATATCGGTTTCATTATCTGCATGTTGTGCAATTACTATCGTCAGCAAAAAATCAAAGAGATATGCATCAAAGAAAGGTCATCGCAAAGTTGGGTACAAAAAGAGTCGATTGGTCTCACAATCTAGAACCCTAGGGAAAACTTCAAAAAATATGAAGACAAAAGCATCAGACAACTGGAATGGGAAGAGCTACACTCAAAAGGCAAGCACTAACCGCAGACAAATCATTATTACTGACCAACTCGATGATCTGTCATTATTGGCTCCCAACTAAAACCCCCTCCTTGGCCCATTTGGTATGTGTTGTTTATCTGTAATCTTTTGCCTGAGATGTAATGATTCTGACATCCATCTCTTTGTTACAGCAAACGATTGGACAGTATTTGGAAGTAATGTCACATCTCTGCACATTGGTGACATGTAGTACAGAAAGTATTGTGGCCGATACACCGATACAGTTCCTCCGCATGATGCACAGACCACACTCACATTACTCACACACCTTTATCTCAAAAATCATACAATTGATTAGGGCGATAGCATACTAAATGATAGCGCCATGCTTTTCATCAAGAAAACCACGGCCAAGGAAAGTCTCCACCACAATTCCTTTGGACGTGTGAACAAGATGTTTGTTAAATTTGTGATTGATTTCCTGTCACTATCATTATTGTTTGATGCCTACATTGTGCACAAGACTGGTATAGCTCAAGCACCATACACCGGAGTTGAATTCTCAGTAGATCAACACGAGATGTTCCAATTAAATCAAACTCTGTTCAGTGACTTTGTGTTGGATGGAACTACTGATGGTTCAGTCATTGCAAAATTTTCCAAGAATCATGACAATAGCGTTGTATGGAGGTCAACCACCAGTAAGTGCTCAATTTTTATATGAAGTCATATATGTACTTGACTTCACATAAATATAACATTTCATGTACTCTGATTACACCACGGTCACTAGTGCCTGACAATGGGAGGAATCAATCGATGGGATATATTAACATGTTCCGGAGGGGAATATCATCCAGTTAGGAAGATTATTCCCAAAAGAAAGATGGTCTTTGGATCCATCATTTCGCAGTTTTGCATCTAATTCACCCCTTTTTTAAGAGTCTGAACTAGGAAAAGGTTATCTTCTTACACAAGAATCATGTTAGGATGATTAGACACACCAGCCAAAAGGACGAAGAGGATTACTCCACAAAATATCAGTGCAAACCTAGCTATTGCCTTGTTTGGCTGGGTGCATTTTCAGGTCTTGATGAGGACAAGGAATTAGATTATGGTACTGACAATGAAAGTGATAATGATTCTTAAATGGGATATGGGTAACATGTAGTAATTAGACTAGTAAGAATCTTATGTGTGGTATAAATGTTTAATCCGTCATCCCCCGACGTCATTGTCATCATTGTTCTTATTTCCCAGTCTATTTTGATTCAGTACCAAAGTACTAAAAACTAAGTTTATTTGATATCATATATATATGTGAGTTCATGTTGAGTGAATTTATTGATTCCTATTAACGCTCCTTGAAGAATTTGGGAGAGGCATTGTTTCCATCCTTCCCAGCCTTAAATTTTCTAAACTACGATCGTACATCCACCTATTTAGTGCCACTAGAGTAGTACTAAAAAGTATTATTATGTGGATTCATATATATATGTGACCTCATATTGTATTTATTTTTTGATACCTAGTAACGCTCCGTAGTCATCCGGAAATTCCCTTATATCTTCATTGAGTGTCCTGTGTTGTTCGTTTACTATTCAACGAAGGATAAACTAGTTCATTGTCTTTTCCATTAAATTGCATCCCACATAAGTTGAACACAGTTTTGTAAAACTCTTCCTTCACATTATTAACAGTGAATGACAATTCCCTTACAAATCTACCAACATTGGGGTTTTCTGACACAAGATCATGTTGCAATATGTGATCAATGGATTGAAGTAAATTCTTGCATTGCTTTGATGCGCTGCTTATTGTACACATCCTTCACTGACTCTGCAGCAGTTTGTACATCATGTTGGAAGTGTCGTGTCATTGGACTTAAGTATAGAGTTTGTTCTTTGGTTGATATAATGCCATTTATTTGAAGATCTCTCTGGAAATAAACGGCTTCCTTTCAATGGAGTTGAAAATGAACTTGGTGCGTCCAGTGTCTCACTAATCAAATCTGTCAATTCGTCTCCACATAAATCACCAAACAAGGTGTCATCAAACATTGCTCTATCTTGTATGACTTCATTTATTGGTTGTTCTTCAAGTGTTGTATTGTCAGTATTTTTGGTTTTGTCAAACATCCTACATTCGAATACTGTGACGCACTGTTTCCTACCCAAAATAAACAATGCTTCTTTGTAGTCTTCCATTGATGTTCCAAGAAGAAGATATGGATATGTACCTCTTTGGTTTTGTACCTTCCCCAATCGGTACACCCATACCTTCATATTTCCTGGAGTCAAGCTGGCATTTTTTTATTTCCATCCCAAGTTTAGTATTTCCTTCGTAATGACTAGCATAAATTTTCCAATGCTGTATCTTTATCATTTTGTGACTCAATGAATTGGTAAGAAAGAAAACATGTTCGCAGGGTATACCACATTGTTCGTAAAATAAACAGTCACAGCTAATGAAAGGGATATCATCAAGGAAAGTTCGCAATCTGACCTGAAATACATTCAAAAATTTTGGAATTTCCATCACTATTCCTGCAGTACCCAGCCGTATGTATGCATAGACCAAATAGGGCAGTCACGCACACGA
>JALLBA010001627.1:0-11228 GCA_036939675.1 Cyclostephanos invisitatus
ATCACAGATCGAGTCAACATGAAGGAGGTCGCCATTGAGTGGTGCCCTACCAAGATGATGGTTGCTGATTTCATGACCAAACCTTTACAGGGAAGTCAATTCAGAAACCTAAGAGATTACATCATGGACAAAGTACGTAATATGAAACCCAATAATGATGCGACTAAGACTGCGTCAAGGACCAGCAAGTGCAAGAGCAAGATGACAGGCAAGCGTCGTGTCAAGTTAGTGGCACAGTGATAATAAGTCACTGTACCACAGGAGTGTGTTGTGGTTTATAACTAATAGTGGAGAGACACAAGTCTCATGAATCAGAATCCGAAAGGAGTTCTGACTCAGAAATGATGGGAGCCACCCATTACGTTTTGTTTAGTATTTCCCCATGTTTTCACCTTATAGTTCACAGAATGACTAATAGAAGACAGTAAAGCTAGTAAAAGCAAATTTTACTATCACACCATCGCCGGGCAAGGCTGCCTGGCCAACACTAACGTTTAAACAAACAAACACGATGGGGTCGAGTTCTTTCAACCGCAACATCCAAAAAATACACCCCCCCCCCATACGTAACAACCCATTAGCTCTGTTTTCAGGCTTTTCCTCACCCTCATCAGTCATCATCACCATCAGAGCCTCGCTTTCTCTTCCTACTCAGATCTTGCAAACTGTAGGAACATTGTCGTACGTCTTGCAGTGAAGTTTACAGTTTCAAGCTGCATACCCAGCTCAGTTCACTCCTGCTGAGCTTCAAAATATTCCATTGTCTGTGCTATGTGCTGTGGGGTATTTGTGATGTTGGTGCATAATCACCAGCAAAAGCACTTGTGCTCTCCGTTTTGAGATTGAGGAGTCTGATGGTTTAGCAAGAGCCAGATGATGTTGACAGTGACATGGGATTGACACCACTCTGCAACAACTTCCACCTTTTGTATTGAACTGGAGGTTCTTGACATTGATGGATATGGGCAAAAAGATGGCAGTGGCAGTTGCATGCAACAAGAGCATATCATTTTCTTGTCCTTGTCACTGGTCGAGTTGAGTAAGAATTGCTCTTGTATTGTAAGGAATACTTTTCCGCTTGTGGTCTCGTCAAACAACTACAAATACACAAAATAATGAAATATTCTACTGGTATCTATGTGGGAATTAATACAGAGGAAATGTTGTTAGGCAAAGCTAGTGGATAATGGTTCGTTCCACCCCCATCACACCCGCAGCCACCAGGACTGGAGGTTTGCAAAGTCGTCCCCAAACATGGACAGGGATTTTTCCTGCTATTTTTTAGATGATTGCACTGTCCTCGAGTGCCGCACTGAGCAACTGCAGTCACTTTTAGTGGTTGCATTCAGATCCATGTTCCCTCTACCCTATAGGTCTGGGTAGAACTGGTACTTTTTGCTCCAACCACAAAAACAACCCCAGCCAAACCATGGTGCGATGGAGTGAAATGCAATCATCAACAACTTTACCCTCCCCATTGATGCTCCCTCCATATTCCCCCCCACAAACACAAACGGTACAGGTGAGCACTTTTGCCAGCTCAATTGTGGGCCGGCGTCGCCCAAGTCGAGGCTATCCTCAGGCCCTCAGAATAGATGAAGGAATGAAGCCCAATCCCATTGCTGCCTGCAAAATTGGCAAAAAAAGTCGGTGTGACTGTCAAAGATGCAACCTGTCTTTGCAGGTCAATCCCATTGTTTTGGATGGTTCTATGCAGCAGCATGCTGCTGGTCCCTTTCTTTTGGATGATTAAATTCAGTGGCGTGTTAAATAAGCACAAGGGAGAGATGATGATTGTCAACAGCAATGGAGATGAGAATGGAGCTTTGATGGTCAAAGGTGGAGCCTTTGTGTGGAAAGAGTGGGCAAGGTTGCAGTTTCAATGCAGGGGGGTGATCAAACTTGATTTTTTGATTGATCGGGAGGGGAGTATGGTGTATGGTGTGGAGTAGAAGGAAGAAGAAGATGCTGTAGACTGCTCTCTTCAAAATGTCCATTAATGTATCCCCCTGCTCTGTTCATGGCATTGAGAGTCAGTAACGATGCCATACTTGCATCCACCACAGTGACCAATTTCCTTCTTATAGAAGGAGCTATGGAAGCTTTCCACTCCTAGAAAATCCAATGCTCAGGGCTCTGGCCCTTGCTGTACCCTTAACGGTGCAAAAGAAAGACACCCATGTCTGCAAGATACATATAGTATTTAATAATTTGGTACGATTCCTTTTTTTAAGGAATGGTTGTTCGGGACTTGTCGCGACAGAGGGGGATCTCATGCACGTGTAGTGTAGATGTAGATGCATGGTGGCAATGGTGACAATGGTGACAATGGTGACAATGGTGACAATGGTGACAATGGTGACTGGTGAGGCCCAGAGAGGAGGTGCTTGTGGGAGGGGAGTCTTTGATAATTGATAACAGCACCATACATTGTGTTGGGGCTGTGATTGTGGTAGCTCTTTGATAATTGATAACAGCACCATACATTAGGTTGGGGCTGTTATTGTGGTAGATCTTGTTGTTGGGTCAAGCTGGGTGGCGGTAGCTAGTTCTTTCTCTGGTGGTTCCCTCGAGGAGTAACCAAAAGTTGGAGCAGTTGTGGTGTGGTTAGAAAGCAGTGTATATGTGTCTCACACTCTCTTGTGCACGTCTCATCCCCTCTTCTTCTTCTTACCTCTTGTGCTATCATATCATATCATAAATTATCCTCTTCGTCTACTGCTTGAGTGTGTCTGTGACTGTGATAACATATTGTTGTTGAAAAATACATGGCAGAAGTAGTACAGAAAAGGCAAGTGAACAAGAGTGATATCATCGCGCCCCGCCTCCCCACCATACGAATTTAACTCACCACCAACATCCCACATGTGTCAAAAATACAACAAAAATTCACTCTATCAACATACAGAAGGACAAAAGAACAACACTTGGGATTCCAACGTCGTCCCCCACCGTAGTACTAACCCAACCTGTAACTTCGCTCAAATTTACATCGCGCTGCCGGAGTAGCGGCTGTGGCACTACACTTCGCTCATGGCGGTCGAACCCACCGAAACTTTCCAGCCATGGCGGAGTCATTGCGGCCAGCATTACGGCTCATTCACTGCATTCAAAAAGATGTGCTGCATGATCATGATTGAACTTCCTGCTAATAATACTGCCAACGTTACCCTGCCCCACCACCCCTCTACACTTATCACCTAACCGGGTTCAATAAATTTTTGGTCGTGCTCTCAAACAACAAAGAACGTGGAGCGTCATGCGCACTAGTGGGCTCGCTAGGGCAGTCAAATTCAGGCGAATGTTCTTTTGGGAAGCAACAGTATGAGAGCAATCTGCGTTCAGCTCGCACTGCATCCAATTCGGCTATGGCTTCATTTTATAAGAGCCCCCTTTGGCAAAGTGCCCGTAAAAGGAAGGACGACGAAATCAACTTGGAGATCGCAGTCATGCTGCACGGGGTGCGGCAGCAAGTAGATGGAGGGATTGAGGATGAGAATGATGTGTTATTCTTTCACGTCGTGTTCGTCGCGTACAACAAGTTCCTGTCTTGTGTGATACAAGCCTTTGTTGTAAATGAAGTATCCAAGAGAAAAGTATACGAACAAAGGAAATTCAGTGACCCAGAGACGAACAATGATTCGAGAAGGAATGCAAAGGTCGCGGTGTCGCTGTTGGAGTTGATCTTATCCTTTGTTACGCTCAAAGAGAGCTTAGGGATTGAACGAGCCACTCTGTCCGGACTTATGGCAAGTGGACTACATAAAATGTGTGACGAGAGTAATGAACCTATCGAGTCGAATTTTGAGCAGAAATCGAGCCATAATGGCGCTCGTCTGAATATGGTTGTCAATGATTTGGTAATGGTTGTTGAAAATCAATATCAAATAATGCGGGGCTTACAGAAGCAGTCTGGCATTAGCGTTTTCGGAAGCGCCTGTCGTCGAGAGGACACCCGCCTCAAAGAGGCTGATATTTTTCTGGATGGAAACTATCGCGCATTACTGATGCTTGTCGGTGATAGCATACGCCCAAGCGATGCCATGCATGCACTGCAAGATCACATCCGTAAAGATTTCGATATTGATGGATTTCGGCATGCAATGCCCATGGATGAGTTTTGGCATGCGATAACGCTCTACATGGACAGACTGCACGCCATGGAGCTATTTATTCTCGAGGAGCTCGAAAGTTGTGACGGCTGCTTCGATTGCTTAGATCTTCTATCCTTGCAAGATGAAAAAATGACTCCTTCAGAAACTGATTCTGCGGGTTCTCCCTCAACACAAACATCCCCGAAGTCAAATGAGGGTAAAAGACCGGAATTAAAAGAGTGGGAAATTAGTCTTTACGAGGTTGAATTCCTCAAACGAAGTAAGCAATTTAGACCTGAGTCATCACTTCCAATTCATTCTCGGTAATGTATGATATCCCCCCTCATTCTCTATCACCTCCTAGTTGGGAGAGGCAGTGCAGGCACAACATATCTTGGGAGATATTGCAAACAAGACGTCGCAATAAAGGTTGCTACGACGTCAGAAATGGGACTGTATGGATTTACGACCGAGTTGATGGCATTGAAAAAATTACATCATACGAACATCATTCGATTTCTTGGCGCGATATACAACCCCTCACCGTTGACGTATTGCCTCGTGTTGGAATTTTGCGATGGCGGCGACTTGGCCGTGGCTCTCGGTCGTGGATGCACTCCGCCGAAATTTTTCATTAACGTTGCCTCAGGCGTCGCCAATGGCGTGTTCTACCTTCACAAGATGAAATTCATGCACAGGGATATCAAGCCTTCCAACGTATTGCTGAGCGGAGACCCGAAATCGGGCAACTTCGTGGCGAAATTGACCGACTTTGGCCTCGCGGTTAAGATCCAGAGTTCATCCGTGAATAATGGACGCGAGCTGACTGCCGAGACCGGCACGTATCGTTACATGGCCCCAGGTTCGTCAAATCGTTATTTTTGGATTGCGTACATTCTTCGCGGCCGTCTAATTTATCAAACATGACTGCGTCGCCGTCAGAGGTCATCCGACACGAACGTTACGATTACGCCGCAGATATTTTCTCTTTCGGACTATTGATGTGGGAGATTGTGACGCACGAGCGACCCTTCGAGCCGATGGGCCAAATCGAAGCCGCGGGCTCCGTCGCACTCGACGGGAAGAGGCCTCCATTCCCGGAGACCATACCACCATCAGTGAGGGATTTGATCGAGAAGTGCTGGGCCGAAATACCCAGCGAGAGGATGGAGGTGGAGCAAATTATAAAATGCCTCAGCGATCTGAGCGGCTGCATGGCGACGGAGTCATGGCTCGCGGCACCTTCGGGACACCCGGTTTACAAAGAAGCTCCACAGAAACAGCAGTATCCTTTCATTGATAGGCCAGTAGTTCAAGATGTCAAACAGAAGACTGAAAAGAAGAAGGCATCAATGTTGAAAAGTGGTCTCTTCAGGAAGAAGAAGGGTTGATTGCTCGTCGAAGAGAGCAAAAAACGCAGATAAATACCTAGGTCTTGGCTCTGTCATCCATGAACTTTAATCACGCCCTCGAAAGTTGATTTTTGTTTAATCGGATACCATTATTATTATCATCATCATGATCATTATCATGATCATCATTCTTGGATGACATTCAATTCTAAAAGCGCCCTCCAGGTATGATGCGGGAAGGGTCCTCGCACGCCAGTCGAGACGACGGAACCGATGCCCCCCCCATAAAACGACGATGACCTCCTCATGAGCGTATCCCCTCCCTCCCGACCGGCCGCGGTACGAGTTTGTTCGTCCTCATCGTTATTATTTCCCTCGCGTTCTCGTCGCATCGTCAGCCGATTCACGAGGTCCCGAACGTCCGATGGTTCGTCCACGTCGAACATCAAAGTCCCGATGGATACGCCCACGTCGTCCATGTCGGTGAGCGCCTTCAGCTGGGATATCGCGGTTAGCGGCTGACTCCATCGTACGCCCGAGAATACTCGCGCCGACGATGCGTGTTTCGGAATAGATAGGAGTCCGTACCCGCCTGTTTCCCGGAAGCGTGCCCCAAGGAGGGAGGTGAGTTCGCGTCTATTTTTTTGGGGGGGCGGGGTCATCTTGACATGCACCCCGTCGCAAGTTGCGATGATGCAAATACAATAGAAACGAAATTGGTTTTCGGGAGGAGGATCCACATATAATATATTCTTACCGTCATTGGCGGGACACATGTGCGCCTTACCGACGAACGTCGTCGAGCATTCGACGTTCCCGTCATCGTCTTCCCCGTTATCGTCATCGTGTTCGTCGTCCTCATCGTCGTTCCTCATCCTCCCCGTCCTCCCCCTCCTCCTTCCCGCCCCCCCCCCATCGAGCCGCAATCTCCCAATGCCGGAGGATATCCCCAGGCCATACACAACCTCCTCCATCGACAGTTCCGGCGAGTCCATGCCGAGGAATAGCACCGCACCGTTATCATCATCGTTGGCGACGATTGCGCGTTTCGGGACGGAGGACGACGCCTTCCTCCTCGACATTGTCGTTTCGTTGAGCAATTCCCGCGTTTTATCGAGGGCGTCCGCGAGCAAAGACGACAGGTCGTCGGACGATGACGCCGACGGATCGTATACGGGCAACAATACCCATCCGTTATTGACGAGGACGGTGTGCAATACTGGCGACGATGGCGATGGACTCGATACGTACGGCATGTGCGTACAGCAGCACCTTCAACGTCCCATCGAGATTCGGCTGGGATGTGGAGAGCACGATAGTGCACGGGGGAGGGAGGGGCGGGGGGGGGGGAGAGTCCGCGTGGGGATGGGGGCGATGGGGAGGAAATATATCATACGTACATCCGTGAGCAAAAAAGGGAATAATGAGAGACATGGCACCGAACGAGGGACACTTTGCGTCCCATCATCGCTGGGTGGGATGGGTGGAGTTAAGCCGAACGGATGGAAGGAAAGCACGACGACGACGACGACGAAGACGACGACTGCGTATGAGAAAAATGAAAAATTACCAAACAACACTCACGCATCCGCATATCGACGTCAACACGTCCGATAGCATGGCGCGCGCGAGACTCGCGGCGCCGTCGTTCCCCAACATTGGCACGAGTCGTGTCTTGCACGATCCCGCAATCGGACACTTGGCCACGACCACGATGGCACCGCCGACGAGCGGGATTTCCGTTCGTTGGATGTTTACCATGTTATCAAACTTGGTTTGGGGGGGGGGGGGAGAGATTGGTTTTATCGGAGCTCTTATGACCAGGACGACGACGACGACTCGCATCGACGTCGTCCTCGTCGTTTCCTTTTGGTTGTGTTTTTTTCCATTCCTTTTCGGTTTTCCCTCTCACGACGACATCGTACATGGGAATAAGTTCAACACAACTCTTCGACGAATCTTCGGCGAGCGAAAACGCCCCCCCGTCTGTCCCCGCCAAAAAAAATCCTCCCATTATTCGTCACACGTTTTTATTCGCGGTGAGAAAAATAACAAATTCGACGTCGACCATGATGTTGGCGAGGGATGACGATGCATCGACGATTGAAAGAACAACGACGCGTCTATCGAACGCCCGTGTCCTTCGTCGGGATGGATCCATCCCACCGGGATCCATAGATGTGTGTCGCGTCACGGGACGAATAACGTCCGTGGACGTCGCGTCGGGCGCGATGGCGGGGGTGGCGGACGACGACGTCGAAATCGTCGATTGTCGAGGCGCCATCCTCTCGCCGGGATACGTCGACCTTCAGCTCAACGGAGCGTACGGGGTCGACTTCTCGAGCGTGGTCGACGATGATGACCGCCGCGGGGGCGGGAGGACGGGGGGGATGGTGGGTGGGGGGGGACGGGGACGGGGAGGGGGGGGAGGATTGGACGCCGCAGACGTCCTGCGCGTGTCTCGAAAACTCGTGGAAACGGGCGTGACATCCTTCTGTCCCACGATGGTATCGTCATCCAGAATTACGTACATCAATTCGATGAACGCGGTTAGGAGCGCTAGGGATAGGCAAAGGAATGGGCGCATTCGCGAGCGGAAACGACTATCGCGACGACGGCGGGAGAAGGAGGACGGGGATGAATGGAATGCGAATGACGATTGTAATGGAGTGCGCCACCACGGCGATGATGACCGCGCGATGATATCAAGCTCAAACATACTTGGAATGCACCTCGAGGGACCGTTCTTTGCGCCCACGAGGAACGGCGCGCACGATTCGCGTCACGTCGTTTCGCCCGCATTGGGGATAGACTCGATCGCGGATGTCTACGGCCTGTCGTTGACGTCGTTGCGCGGCGAAGACGAGGACGAAAACGTCGACGACGCAATGATACCGACTCTGGACGACGTCGACATCGTAACCCTCGCGCCGGAGTTACCGGGCGCGCAAGACGTCATCCGATACCTCACGGGGATATTCCGTCGTCGTTCGGACTCCGATGATGACGAGGCTAAAAGCGTCTATACCGCAACGAAGGAAACCCGACCACGACGACGACCACGGCCCTTGGTCGCCTCGTTGGGTCACACCGAGGCGACATATGCGGACGGCCAGGCGGGATTGTCGTGCGGGGCCACTCTAATAACTCACCTGTACAACGCCATGGAATCGTTCCATCACCGTTCACCAGGATTGGCGGGATTGCTCTCCTCCCCGTGCGAGCTTGGTAGGATGGGACTTGTAAGGCCGTATTACGGTATCATTGTCGACGGCGTCCACGTGCACGAGTGCGCCGTGCGCATGGCGTATCGAGCCCACCCCTCCGGCTGCGTTTTGGTTACGGATGCCATGGCGGCCATGGGCCTCGACAGCAACCACGACGAAGTTGTCACCCTCGGTTGCGTGGACGTGATACGCTCACCAGACGGCGATCGAGCCGTTGTGAACGATGGATTGGGAACGACCCTCGCGGGTAGCGTTGCCCCGATGGACGAGTGCGTCCGTCGATTTCGAATGTACGTCGATTGCACGATCGGGGAGGCCCTCCTTTGTGCGACGTTGCATCCCGCCACAGTCCTGGGGAGGCACATCCTTGTCGGTGGGTGTGACGGTGCTGAGGATGACCACGACAATTACAATGTCCCTATCGGGATACTGGAGGTGGGAGCACGAGCAGACGTGTTGATGCTTGACGACCATTTGGTTGTGCTCGCGACGTGGGTCGGTGGCCGACTCGCATATCAAAGAAAATCTGTGGCGTGAGAGACAGGGGAAAACTCCTCGCGTCAATCATTGTAGGTCAGGGGCTGGACGCTATCTAACGAGTTCACTCTTTGACACAGATTTGGTTGATGACACTTTGAAGAAGGATTGAGAGGGCACAACCCCTCAGCCATGGCACACCACGTGTCCTCCGATCAAATTTTCGTCTCTTGTATTGGACAGTTGTGAGTTATTAGACAACCACCGGCAAAGTTTTTTGTCACCACTGTGCAAGTGACTAGGCGAACACGCAGGTTGGTAATTGTGTTGCTCAGCTGTATAATTTACTTACCTTGAGTAGAGCGTTATCCATGACAGCTGATCCCGACCCTGGTGAAAAATAAGTGAAGAGTGAGGAGCAAGAGAGCAGAGGAATCATCATTAAAATAACAATTGACTGTCTTCGTTCCCGTAACTGTCGATTTCCATCAGCGCTACGAGGACTCCCAAATATGAGAATTGCAAAGTACCAAATTGCAAAAGAATTGCAAATGTCTACGTAGGAACACTATGACCAAACGAGAGAATAGCAAAGTGAAATGAGAATTGCAACATGATATGAGAATTGCAAAGGGCACGTTAATGTCTCACTAAAACCATGAAACGTGACTCAAAATTCATAACAAATGACGTAAAATGTTACAATTTCGGTACTCTCCAAAAAGGAGCTGGTGGCAGGACTGAAAAAAGGGGGGGAGCGAGCATTTTAGGGAATAATGCAGCTGGATACACTGTTCAAGATGTAAGCTGTGTGGGGCATTGCAAGCAAAAAGTACAATACCCGATGTGCAATATTATTTCCCACTCATATTGATTATGACAAAATGATACAACTTTAACATGATAGCTGTCCTGTCCTCCTATCTACAAGATGATTTAAGCAATACCCAAGACTACTCACCTTCTCAAAAGACTTTTCCAACAATCTTCACTTTGCAGTTGGATCTTTTCAGCCAGCCAAGTGAGTTTTTCCCTATCTAACAAAAGCACTATTCACAAAAACTATGTAATTTCTATCACATCATGGGGGCCACAATGGTGACTTATCTGCCTGGAATAACTGTCATGTACATGGGAACGGAAATGGGTAGTCAGGAGGGCCGCTCCTATGAGGAGCACAGAATTTGTGGTACATAGAGCAGAGCAGTTGGGGCTTGATTGGCTTCAGCTGGCTCAAGGCCTTCGTCCTTCGTGTTGTGCCATTTTCTTGCTATTAACAGCTTAACCTCTATTAGTGTTTGGGCGGGAACAATGAAATTCCCGCCTCGCAGACTATCTACGTAGGAATCGGTATTGTGACAGCAACACATCTGACACCACAAATACCCCCACCATGGTGAGCTTCCGTCCGCTCCTGTAACGCGGATTTTATATTTACACCCGATCCAGTGAATACGGTGGGGGGGGGGGTTGAAGTGATTTAATAGAATCAATAAACAGTTAGAGGATTAATTAATTTATTAGCTACTCTATTATCCAGAGACAGAAAAAAGCTATGCAAACTTTCAGAGTCAAGGCAGAGTTGGGTGCTTTTGCCAACTTTATTCCAGCTTTGCCTTCTTTGACAGTCATTTCATCAAGTCCAACTTTATGAACTTCTTTCTGAAAAAAAATCCAACTTTGAACTTTCCCAACTTTTCAGTTTTGACCATACCAAAATCAAACTTTGCTGACTTTTTGTTTCGTTTGGGAAAAGAATTTCAACTCTATCAACTCTAGACCATCCCAGCTTTTGAATTTTGACCATAAACGGAACTCTAACTTTTAGGACTTTTTCTCACAAAAATGTTGTTCTGACTCCAGGATTCTGCCATTCCATACCCCTAGCTTTGTCTCTGGTGATGAAGTGAGCATTAGCGTACAAGCTACCATCTACCGCTCTAGTAAAAGGGACCAAGGACAGTCCAACACCCTCTTCCCAACTTCTATGCTGTGCGAGAGAGAGGAGTGGGATGAGAGAGAGTGTCCTAAGCGTAGACGGTTTCTGGAATATGAAGATTTGACTAGGGCTTCCGCTG
>JALLBA010001637.1:0-15087 GCA_036939675.1 Cyclostephanos invisitatus
GAAAAGGAAAGTAATGGATAAGAAGGGATTGGAAACTGTTGTAGAATCATTGACGACAGAGGATGATGCACCATGATGAGCATGATTTGCGTAGGTCTCTGGTAGTTGTGATTGTGATATATAGTAGGTGAAATGTGATTTGGTGACTGTATGATACTGTAGATTAGAAATAATGCAACACTGGCAGTAACTTGATGAAATATAGTTTGGTGACTGAATGACAATTTAAAATATCATGTATAGTGACAGTTATTGAAATGAGCTAATATTTTGGTGACGGTATTGTACTGCACTTTAGAAATGATACATCACTGACAATAAACTCACCAATAATGGTTTAGTGACTGTATGACAATAATACATATTAGGTATAGTGTCGGTGATTAAAAAGCATTTCTATTGTGGTGATGGTATTTCAATATTCTAGGGAAATGATACCTCACTGAAATTAAACTTGACGAGAATAGTTTGGTGACTGTAATAGACGTCAAAATCTTAAGTATCGTGAGGGTAATTGAAATGTACTAGTTCTAGTGAGTGTACACTGCTGTGCATCCACAGATTAAGTGACTGTGGACGACTACACTGGTTTCATTAGGCTCAAAGACACTCTACCACCATCAATCACGATGGGTAGCACCACTGGTGCCTCTTGAAAGAAATCAAACCAATTAACCACCCTTTTTCCAGTAATTCATCCAAAACCTCTCACACCTCTTCCTGTTCCATGTTTCATAAAGATATATTATGTGAAATCACACACTGAACAATCCTATCAAGCGTTGGTAGAGGTCTAGTCAATAGGATGAGACCTCCCACATAAACACGGCTAGGAGGTGTGAAGACAATTGATTGTAGGTCACCAACAATAATTATTCGGTCGTCGATGAACTTGGAGAGTGTTGTAACACATGGATGATTGGGATTGTTCTTTGGTCTGTATGAAACACGGCATCCACCACCAAGAAGAGATAAGAAGAACGGACACTGCCAGTGTTATCTGGAGAAGCACAAAGAAATAGTGGACGACTGCATAATGTGATCATACGACCCTCTGGAGTGCGAAGACCATGGTCTGGTAATGTGGATGTTCTGGCTAAAAATGGCATTTTGTCTCTTTCGTTGTGACGGAGGATATATAGAGAGATAGTTAAGGCATAGGTAAAAACCATAGTAAGACAAAAAATGTTCAAAGGTGATGGACACAAAAATGAAGTGCACAATTGTGATGTGTTTTAACGCAGTGATTAGGATGGCAATCCGATGATAGTCATGGAAATGAGGTGGGCCAAGATGTTGTCAAAGAGCGACAGTCTGATCTCTAGTGATATATGGATACCTTTACTTTGATTTGGTGAGGTATATGAAATGCACTTTTAGCCTTCGGTAGATTCTTATAAGGTAGATTTATACAGTAAGTGACTGTATTTGGATTCAAAAAAATTTCAGGTGAAATATTTAGGTGAAAAAATGCAATAATTATTAGTGTTGTCAATGGATCTACTGTTCAGTAAAGTGACAGTATAAAAATATCTCCCAATAATTACCATATTGCACATGGTTGTATTGCTCAAATAATTGACAGTTATGATATTGCAATGTAATTTGATTGCCTCTGAACATATTGCAATGAAATCATATTGCAGGAGCCTTGGATTGCAATTAAATATTGCATTGCAATACGCGATATGTATTTCAGCAATTAATTGCAGGGAACCCCTGAACACCACCCTTCGAAAAACTCGAAAAAAGTCACGCCGCACGCATGTTAGATCATCAATTGCTCGTTCCTTGACGGTAAATCATTGAATACCACTGACCAAAAGTCATCCCCAACATGTCAGGGAGGGGTCAGTGTGCGGAGAAGCGCATCGCGACCACCGTCGCTTACTTTTTGTGGTGTCCAAGGTCGACGGTGCATCGTGCCCACGTGAGGGGACGCATCGTGTTGACGACAGAAAACACAACAATCAACCACGATGACGACGTTGCAAGGGAGGGGAATGCGGTGGCGCGATGGGAGTGTGGGGAGGTGGTATGCTGCCGCCATCGACGAAATTTTGTGGGACGTCGTCGCCGTGGCTGTCGCGGGGGATCTCACGGGAAGCGTCGTGCCTCTTGCCCATGGGAGGGGACGCATCGTGTTGACAAGAAAGCACTCAACAATCAACCACAACGACGGCATTGCGAGGGAGGGGAACGTGTTGTTGAAACGGGTGGTGTTGTTGGGGAGAGGTGGTATGCCGCTGCCGACGGAGGCATTTCAAGGGACGTCGCTGTCGTGACCGCCGTGAGGGATCCCACGGGGAGTGTGTGCCCATTGGAGGGGACGAATCAAGGAGACAAAAACAACACAACAACCAACCATGACAATGACTTTGCAAGGGGGAGGAATTCGGTGCTTCGGGGATGGAGAATGGGGCGAATGGGGGCGATTACATCGCGGAAATGATGTAAATCATGTTAAAAATCTTACTATGCACTTTTCCTATGTTTCAATTATTTACTATAAAGCGAGCAATACAGGAAGCACGCGCAAAGCACAGGTCTGCTCGCAAATGATATGGGGATGAGGTCGGTATGCTTGGTTTAGGCGTCTCTGGGACATGGGCGGCGCAGGGGGACATTTCCGCCGGCCACCATGGTTGACCGATTTACGGTGCCAATTACGCGTCAAGAGGCCCTCTTGAAGGGGTACGAGAGAAATAAACGGATTTAATATTATTATTATCATTGGGCCTTTCTTAAAAAGAAGAAATGAGAATTGCAACTAAATTTTGAACAGGAAAACGTGTTTCTTCCAGAAATGCGCAGGGTTGCAACCCAAAATCGCCCCAACGACCTCGAGGCAAATTTCGGGTGTGTCGTCGTGTCCACCCTGTTTGTCGCAGCAAATGTCATACTCAGATTTTGCGCAGGTTTGGCCCCGCCCGGGGGAATTTAAGCCCACTCTAATCTCACAACCAACAGAAAACAAACGAAACTAAACTTTTTACTCGAATAGATGAGGCAGGAGCGTATTTCTCAGATATGGAATCTCTACCAGCCCCAGAGGGAAATAGTCAATGTCAACAGCCGGTCCTCTCGTCGTCGCCGCGTCGACTGGCGCCCCAACGAAAAAAGGCATCATTTGCTTCTGCGGTGAATGTATCGCATTTTGGTGAGGCGGTTGCGAATAGTTTCGATGATCGCGGTCACTTTATTGATGACGAGGAGGAGGAGGGGGGAGAAGTTGATCTTCACAAGATAACAAAAACTGTGGCTGATTGGACACTTGATAGAAATCATGGAAATTACAACGCAACACGTGTATCAGGGGGTAGTGAAGAAGAGGAAGACGGAGAAGCCGAGAACGAATATCATGGTGAGATTGAGAGTATAGCATCGAGTTCTAGCTCTAAATTGGGAGGTGAATCTGAGATGGATAGGGAGAATGATGGCTTCATTCAGATCGTGACCGAAGAAAATATACCGCTCAATCCACTACCGCCAACATCCCCGTTGGTACTAGTCAACTTAGAGACATTAACCGGATGTATGCCCAAAAGCGAAGCTGATAAATCGCTATTGTTTCGACAGTTGTTGGAATCACTGTTGGGGATCACCTCAAACAAAGAAAATGGCTACTTGTCCGATGATCAAGAGCAGAGACTTGGGATGAAGGAAATTATTTCAATGTTGGGAGAGAGGGGGGATGGAATACGGCTGAACGTAGACGATGGACTGTCGCTGAATTTTGAAGAACGAGTGATGGAATTATTTGAATCAGGTGTGGCAATTCACGTTGACTCATCACATCCTATTGCCATGTCTTGCATGATGATGTCTTTGAATGATCATAATCACATGCAGGAAGAAGCAGGCAAGGCTGAAATGGACAGAGATGAAAAGGCACACGTTCATCCTTATGCGATTGTTCCTTACCCTGAATTTCTGGTCGAATTGCAACATGAACGGCGATCCGCGATGACCACGCATACACTTCGAAGCTCACTTCGCCTATGGAAATTAATCCACACGACACCCGTTATTGTCGCCGCTCCCACTTCACAACATCTACAAGATATTCAAGGGAGTATTTCCCATCTCTTGTCGCGAATATTTTTACATCTACGCAATTGCAGTCGCTCGCTAATTTGGAAAGCTAATATGCACATTGAATTGTGCCATTTGGCAAAGGACGAGTACACATTGCAAATAAAGCGTGAAAGAATGCAGGATTATAATGAATGGAAGGATAATGTCCGGCGTTCGCGATTGAATGAATTGTATGATGTACGTGAGACATTCCAAGTGCAAGTTAGGGCCGCAAAGAAAAAGTATGATCTATTGGCACACGAACGGGAGAGAAAGGTTGAAAAAGAACTGTTGCGCAGACGGCGACAAAGTGGAGAGAAGAGTGGCGTCTCTTTTAGCAGCAGCAGCAGTAGCATCGATGGAAAAATAAGTAATCATGTGAATAGCAATAATTCCGGCCATAATTGTGACGATGATAGCGATTGGGAGAGGGGGACCATTCTCGAAGATGATATCGTAGGCGACGAGACAAGTTTTGTCGGCCAAAGTCAGATACTTATTGAAAAAGATGTTGACGATGATGATGAGGATTCCTTGGACGAGAATAATGACGAGGGGGAGAACGACGAATGGTCACCTCTCGAAGTGAGTACCAAAGCCAACCCGTCTGGCATGCAGATCGTTTTGGATCGAGCGGTTCGATCGAAGAATGGTTCTATTGAAAATGACGGAAAAGCTGAAAATTTTCAAGCAGGGAGAACAGAAACAACAAATACCATTAGCAAGAAGATCCTTCTCGAGCCAATATCTCATGACGACAATCGTAGGCGATTATTGCGGCGGAGGATTAGGCAAGAAGAGCAAAAATCACCCACTCGTTACGATGCAACTTCCGCCACTACCAACGAACAACGTCGAGAATATCTCAAGAAGGAAGAAGATTCAATACGTGAAATGTTCAAGACGAACGACGAACGCATCGCTGAGGCGACGTTGCTCAAGCTGGAAGAACGTTTGCAGAATGTTGACGAATTATTGGAAAGCTTGCAAGAGGAAGAGTGGGCCGATGACGAAGACGGGGATGACGAAGAAAACCATGGAGGAGACTATGGAATAGTCGACGACGATTTCGAATACAGAGTGGAAATGACACCAATCGATTCGCAAGAGATAGCATTTCCGTCGCTGCATAATCAGACACTGCTCGATCATATACTTGCCATGATATTAGGGGCGCTTCCCAAAGAAATACATTGCTCGTCATTGCAAGAAGCGACAAATACGAACGCAGTCCATTACAGGTTTGTGAAGGAGGAGCACGAGTCAATCGCGAGGGAGTGGAATAGAATTTTCGGACGCTTGCCGTCTTTGCCAAAACCATTCCAAGAGAACGTGAGAAATACAGGGACATCGGTGGACGGCGACGAATTGACTAACGTGCCGGTGGGCTATGACTTCACTTCATCCGAGTCAAAATTTGTTTCCGAGAGGAATGAAAGTCTCTGTCATGATGCCGGTCTTGGTCGTGCACTCAAGGATTTTACGCCTATTGACAATGATGGTATTGATTGGGATGAGGTTGAAGACTGGGATGCTCTCCTTCCGTGATACATGGGGAATGTATGGTCTCGATCCTATGCGCACAGTTTCATTAATATACCTAGAATCCGAAGATGATAAGTCGCACGGGCTACTAACCCTTGATGTGCTAATCGTGATCTACACTGCCACACTCTATTGATTAAGCCCCCCCCCCCCATCGCCGTCGCCAACTAGGGGGAATTGAAGTCAACATCAACCCGTCCAAGGGATATTCAAATTGGCAACATATTCACCGGATCTGTTTTCTCTGATCCAAAATCGCGCCACAACAAAGATAGCCCGTTCGGATGGGTGGGATTGTGGGCGACATAACGACGGGGATGACTGATTTTTCCCGTCTATTCGAATGACAACCGACCAACGTTTATGAAGCGAAGGGGAAAAAAGAAGTTGGATTCTACGCGTACATTATACTATCTAATGTATACTTTCATAGGTGGCCTATAACGGGAGCAATTCGTCGCCCATCTCTCTCTCTCTCTCTCTCTCTCTCTCTCTCTCTCTCTCTCTCTCTCTCTCTCTCCCGAGATTTCAATAGGAAAATAGGAATGGCGCGTCGCGACACACACGCACGCATGCACACGACCGCATCCCTCTTTTTTCTTCGCCTTTCATTCCCCACACGCCAATTTGATGATGATTATTATTATTTGACGAACGGCACCACTGACCACCTAACCCTCTTCTTCCATTCCTCGTATCGGTACGATCCGCCGTACTTTTCGGATTGCCTCAATTCCAACCTGGACGACGCGCCGAACATGATGCTGAGTATGCCGTACAATCCCAACATGCCACAGGACCAGGCGGATATCGAGGTACCGAACGATATGCTTCCCACGCCGAAGACGCCGATCCAATGCAAAATCTCGCCGAGGTAATTGGGATGACGACACAGGGAGTACGTCCAATCGGTCGGACCGACGAACTCCGTCATCATCCTCCCCCCCCTCCTCTTCTTCTCGTCGTCGTCCTTCATCTTCCCATCGTCCCCATCCGCCCCCTCCCCCACGTTGATACGTCGCTTCACCATGTACTTGTGCTGATCGGCGATCGTTTCCAACAATAGACCGAACGAGGCGAGCAGTGCGAATGCCGCGCCCGTCCAACGCCTCCACGTCGTCCCTTCCACCATCGCATCTCCCCCCGTCATACCGTCTACCATCTCGCGTCGCAGCGCGAATAGCGCCGGGGAGACCATGAGGGCGTACAATAACGATACCGACAACGCCAACGGCGTACGCTTGATTAGCGACCAGGTCTCGTCCAGCGAATCGAATTGCTCCTTCTTGGACGGGACGTTGCGTTCCCTGAAATATATGAAGGACGATAGTCGCATGCCATACAGTAGCGATACGAGCGTGACGAGCTTGGGGGGCGAATTGAAGATAACGTCGACGATCGTGTCCGACCACGAGGAGGAGGAGGAGGAGGAGGAGGAGGACGTCGACGTCGACGACGAAGCGAAGGCGCGAAGCATGGCGAACGACATTGTCGATATCGACAATCCGTATCCAACGCTGAAGGAATATCCGATCCTGTGGTACGTCAATGGCATCACCGTCAGGCAACTCACGGCGTACAGCGCCAGGACCGCCATCATCGGCGATCCGGTCCGTAACGCGCCTTGGAGGGAGGTCGCGGCGGCCGTCATTGGATGGACGAATAGCGACATGGCGGAGGCGGACAAGAGGGAGGATGATGACGAGGACGATGAGGACGCCATGATGTCGTCGTTCTCGATGATGATGTCGCCGCCGCGAGGGACGCCCCTTATGATGACGTCGATAATATTACCGTCGTTGGCGTTGCGACGACGGATGCTGCCGTTGCCGGTGAGACGTGATAGTCGGTGCAGTCGAGGTATGAAAAATAACGACGAGGTCGAGGAGACGACCGTTGCCGCGGAAGATGATGCGAATGGCTGCTGTGATAACAACAAGGATAAGAGAAGTGTCACCGTCGTCGTCATCGTCGTTGTCGTCGAGGATGCGAATCGTCCAACCACGGCGAGGGAGGCGAGAGAGTGGGCTCGTGTTTTGGGGGGCTCTCGTTTTTTGTTCGATATTGTTTTGGCGGGAGCGGGACAGGTGTCAATCGACTTCAGAAGCTGTCGTAGAGTACTTATTCCCACGTTGATGAGTTCGCCCCGTTCATCCTTACCGCCAATTTTGTGGATGTGGAGATAAGAACCCCGCCCGACGTCCGCTCCCTCGTCCGTGTTCGGTCTGCAGCATGCAGCGCTCTTCCAAAGAAAACCCATCAGATGAAGTTGCGGGAAATGGCTAACTAAGGTTTGCTTTTAATTAAAACTAAACCAAAATGTTTGCTCCGTTGCTCCTAGAATTCTGTTCTCTACTAAAGATAATTATTAACTCATCTAACACCACTTCTAATCTAAAAACATATCTCTTTTTCCGCAAGTAAACATGCATGTGTCAACCGCCAACCTAAGTCCCCGACATATGAAGGTCTGGGAGAGCAGCAGCATCGTCATCGTCATCGTCGTCATCGTCCGAACTATCGTCCTCATCGCTCGTCTGCACATCACCATCATCGAATACCAAAATTTTCCCCTTCCTTTCCCGGCGGTTACGCTGGTCATGGCATTCAACCCGGCAAGTCATGATCATAGAGTATTGCTTCTGGCCTGTAATCATCTGACCTGTTGCGTAGATTGGATACGTCCTGTGAATCATCCCCCGACAACGTACAGGCAACTCAATAGCTTGGGCATCCTCATCATCGCACCAGAATTTCCTGTCTTTGGCCTTGCTTGTTTCTCGAATCAACTGGCAGGTGTCATCGTGTGAAAGAACACGAGAGTTGTCGAATCGCCATTTCTTCCCCATCTCCGTCTTGACACGAGCAGTTTCGCCAAACATTTCAGGAACGGCCTTCTTGTAGATGATGTGAGTACCCTCAGGAGAGAGGACAGCCGAAATATACTCTTGTGGAAGAGGCGTTCCAATAAGGATATCAACCTCACAAAAATCGAAAACAAAGCGGCCTTCGTTCTTCGTGAACGGTCCTCTAAGGAAGAATGGATCGGCGGTCTTGAAGGACCACTTCTTGCACCCAAGAGAGAGGCCAGTGACGCCCTCAGCAAGGGAGTCAACCAAATTCTTTTTTGCTGCTGGCTTCTTTTTGGGAGATGCAGTGGTGAGGATGGCCGCCTTCTTGACCGGCGACTTCTTCTTTACTAGTGTTGCTGTTGGCATGGTGTTGTCGTCGTCGTCCTCTCCGTCTTCGTCCTCGTCGTCGTCGCTCTCCCCGGCCTCCTCTTCTTCTTCCTCGTTGTCTGTTTTGCTCTCTTCTTCGTTACTATCACTGTCAAAGTCTTCTGCAAGATATTTGGCGTTAAGGCAGATATATCATGAAGTGAGCGGAACAGCAAGTGGCAAAAGCAACGACGAGCAAAAAAAGCAGCTGTTATTCTAGCCTTGTTTGTCTTCTGCCGCACTTCTTGCTCTGGCACCGTCTTTAAACTTTGCAATACGAAACTCAGCAGTGGAAACCTTCCAATTTCGACGGAACGTGTCGATCTTCCTATCTCCCCAATGCTTCTTGCGAATCTTCTCAAGGTAGGCTCTGTCGTTGCGCTCTGGGTCAATTTTTTTTTCCTTGACGAGCCTCTTGAATTTGTCCCTCTCTGCCCCGTCCCACTTCTTTGATCTTGCTCGCTGATGGGGTGGTGAAGTCTCGTCCTCGTCTACTGCTTCGCCGGACTCCTGCGTGGGCATTTTGCACATCAGAGTGCAAAATTTTATGGCGACATCTTAGCTTTGTCATCGTCGTTGTGGTGCGATTGAAGATGGCGATGTTCTATTATGATAATAGAGGTTTTATTGTGTCGTCAGTAAGATTTTTATGTTCAAGAAGAATTGAGATTTCTTTCAAGAAATGAGAAATACTAGAGATGATGTTATGATAGCGCCATATTATTATATAGCGCTATTATAGCGCTATAATATAGCGCTATAATATAGCGCTATAAAATGGGACTATTTTAAATAGCGCTATAAAATGGGACTATTCCAGATAGTCCCACGTCCTACAAAGGAATTTGTAAAATTTGTACCAGTCCAAGAAATAGCGCGATATTATAACGCTATGAGAAATAGCGTTATAAAATGTTAATATCACTGATATTACTCTCACTTCCCCCGCTCCCGCTTGACCATAAAAAATAAATAAATCACAGCATCCACCATCGGCCGACTTCGACGGCTCCGTTCTCGGCAACCGCACGTCCGGCGCCGTCGATTCTTCGCGTTCGCGTACCCCCCTCAACCTCCCCTAACGTCCTGTGGCACCGGCACCACTCTCCGGCCTCGGCGACATCCGCACAACCCCATCGACTTCACACCATCGCCGCCGCCGCCAACTCAGCCGCTACCACCGCAGCCACCGCCGCTGCCACACAGTCGCAGCCATCGCAGCCGTTGCCGCCGCCATTGCCGTGCAGTCACCGCCACCGCCACTACCGCAGTCCCCGCCACCACTGCCGCTTGCAAAAAAAGGGGGGGAGAGGGGTGACAACTCTCATCGCCACCACCACCAACAACAACCCTCTTTCTGCCATCTCTCACAATCAACATGAATCGAGAGGCAAAACGACAGAGGGAAATCGAGCCCCAACCAGGCGATTTTCTCATGCTGGGGAGGGACCTTCAAAACAAGAGAGGCCCACCAGGATCATGGGCATCAGCTGAACGGGATTTCAGGGAGTTTTTTGGGGCAAGTTGCGTGGTGGTGGCAATTCTGTGGAGGATGTTGGACGAGCACGAGTTTATTCCTGAGGGGGGTGAAATTGTGCACCTTCTTTGGACACTGCATTTCTTCCGTGTTTATCCCAAGACGGGGCATGCATGCGCAGTAGCTGGCGGGCTAGGAGGGAATATTGATCCCAAAACGTATCGCAAGTACATCTGGCAATTCATTTATGCCATTGCTGCTGCGGAGTCGATAGTGGTGAGTTCCTTGCTGCCACTCCCCTGCTGCCGTCGGTTTTACTTTTCAAAATCTCACTGCTGTGTCTGTTTTCTAGATTCTTTTTGAGAATCGTAAAAATAGTGGAAGTTTAAATGACTGCCTTATTTCTGTTGATGGAACCGACGTTCGTATTCCGCAGCAGGGCCATGTTGGGAAAGGTAATCCATGGGCATCACACAAGTATGGAGGGAAATCAGCGCTGAGGTATGAGCTCGGGGTTGATATCGTTTCTGGCCACTTGGTGTGGATCAATGGGCCTTTTCCGGCAGGTGCATTTCCAGACGTTGAAATTTTTCGCTCATGTCTCTCGTTGTGGCTTGATCGAGATGAGCGCGTTGAGGCCGATGATGGGTATATTGGCGATGCTCCTTACAAGGTAAAGTGCCCCGCCAGTTTTACAAACCCGGATGAAACTCAAGCCATGCAAGCAATTGTTCGCATGAGACAGGAGACAATTAACATGCGTTTGAAACAGTGGGAGATCCTAAAGCAAACATATCGCCATGACATCACCCAGCATGGCTACGTACTAAGAGCTGTTGCAGTGGTTGTTCAAATTGCTATTGAGAATGGTGAGCCATTATTTCAGGTAGATTATAATGATGTACAATTGTAGAGATATTTTATTATTCAATAAATACTCCAATGATGTATAAAAAAGCTCCCTGTGGTCGGTGACAACGAAAAATTAATGTTGTGCTATCTCCTCTCATTTTCTAGTGTAACAAAATTACTAGACAAATCTCCATACAAAAATGTTAACAAAATTACTAGACAAATCTCNTTGTGGGAGTCTGTCCCTCACCCTGATGTGGCGAAACGGCCTTTCCCGCAACCTCTATGTACAGGCATTCCGGATTACCTCCCTATGTACGCGGCATAACACACAAGCTATGTAGATAATACCATAGAGCTGCTACAGACAGAGTCACTCTTTTCAATTGCATGGGACGAGCGAGGCGCAACCAACGAGACGCGATACGGAGGCAACGAGCCAAACGCAGGAGGAGGGGCAATCATCCCGACGACGGCTCCGACGACGATTGCATCGACATCGAACTACGCGGGGGGAGGAGCGCCGTCGTCGGGATCGACGACATAGACGTTACGACGAGGAAGCAGAGCGACGACGACGCGGTTCGCGGCGGCATCGCCATCGGCCGAGCGTCGGGGGAGGGCGGGACGGACGAAACGGGGACGTCGACGGGGACATCATACGCATACCGGGAAGATAATTCGAAGCCATCTCCATCCACCCAAAAAATTCCCATCGCGGCGGCATCTCCTATCGCAGCGACTAATAATTCGTCGTCGTTCGTCCCGTCCAAGGTTGGGACGAATACGAGGTCGATAATCGATAGGGACAGAATAGAACGCATGCGCACGAGGAGACAAAGTCAGAAGACAAGACGCAGGGAGAAAAGGAACAAGCGGGAAGCGGCGGCAGCTGCAGCAGCGGCGACGCAGGCAGTCGTCGTCGAGCACGGCAAGAAGTAAATCGAGGGACCCTCCATTTTTCCAAATAATGACGATGCCAGCGTTGAGGTCTCCGTGCATAGTCCTGCATATATTATTCCTAATTCAGGAGGGGGGAAGTTTCATCCCGACGACCATCTCATTCCATACATCCTCAGCGAGTTATCATAGAGAGGACGTCGCCGCGCCGTCGATGCACCTATGCGCGACGGGGGACAATAACGAGCCCGTCGGTCGGGGGGCGAATCATCCATCATCGAAGAGGGGACATCCCACGAGGCGGGTGCCGCAGAATAAGCGCACCGCCATCCGATGGGTCATCCAGGGGGTGGAGAGGTGTCTGGCGGAGGAGGAGGAGGATGTGGTGGAGGGAGGAGGAGGAGAAGGCTCGAAGACCAGGGGGGGGAAATCGTACGGCAGGATGCTCGACGCGTCGTTAGTGGACGCCCTGTACCTAGTGGCGGATGCCCGGAATCAGAGGGACGTCCTCGATGCCGAGAAGCGACTTGAGATCATCATGAAAAATCCGAGGGAATTCCCGTTCGAGGTGAACGAACGAGTCATCAAGGCCACCGCCATGGCCGGACTCGCCTCCATGTCGTCGTCCTTGTTGAATGACGCCCTCTCGCACGGGGGTGGGGGAAATAATGCCACTGTTCCGTCTCCGATGGCATATACTGCCGTAATGAATGCCCTTCGAAGGATCGGCAGGATCGATGGGATGGAGTCGACGCTTACGAACCTGGCCGAGGCATGCAGGAGGGCATCGGAAATAACTGGCGAGAGGATGGGGGTCGACGTGGTAGCATTCAATGCGTACCTCGCCGCGCTTTGCGATGCCGCGGTGAACGAATCGCCATTCTCGTCCTCGGCCTCCTCGGATGTAATCGACGATGATGAACTCACGGCGTTCAATTTCACCATCCTCGCGACGTCGACGACGTCGTCGTCCGACAAGTACCTATTCAAGGCGCTCAACCTGCTTAGGGGCGACGTCGCGAGGAGGAAATTCGCCCTCGAAACGGATCCTGACAAGTACTCGTACAACCAGATATTGGCCGCCGCCGCGAAATGTTCGAAACCCGACAACGACAATCGCATCGCCGAGTCGATAATGATATCTTGCTTGAGGGGGATGACCGAGCGTGGGATTAAGGCCGACATACTCACGTACAATGCTAGATTGCAAGCCGCGCTCGCCACCGATGGCAAAGAGGCCGCGATTGAACTGTACGATCAAATCCTATCGGATCCAAACGTGGCGCCGGATCGATACACAATCAACTTCATGCTGAGGCCCTTCGTTTATGCAAGAAGACTCGACGAAGTATGGACCATGCTCAACAACTTTTACGAGAAGAACGTGGGAGGAAATAACAATTTGGTGTCCTCTGCCTTCGAGGCCTTCTTGATTACATTGGTCGACATGGGCGAAATCGAATTATCCCGCGACATCTTCCAAACATTTTTCTTGAAAATGCCTAAGAAGCAAACTAAACGAATGCAACTGTCAAGAATGGTTCATGTGATGAACAACGGGGATCAGCCACAGCATAATGCTGCGATGAGGGTGATTGATTCCGTCAAAATGACATCTAATTTTCAAGCTTCTGTTCAGCCCAACGCCCTCCTTTCTCCACGGACAAGGCACTTCAACATTCTTCTGGGAGGGTACAGTAAGGCCTATCACTCTGTTATATCCAACGTTGGAAGTTCTCTCAATCTCGTGTCCAACAAGGATGATCAATGGAGTGTTTCGAGTGCAACACTTCCCAATATCCAGAATGCGTTTGAGCTTCTTGACATAATGCTACGCATCGGAGTTCCGCTTGATTCGTTCAGTGTGTCTTCTTTGATGGCTCTACCATATCCGACGTCCGAAGACATCACCTCCCTGTTAGTGCGCATCGAGCCCGAAATGATGGTCGAACTAAACCCCGCCGCGTATCGTTCCATTGTTGCAGCTTATGGGAAAGTTGGCGATCCTTCCTCTGCATTCTGGATGTTCGAAGAAATGACCCACAAATGTCGAAACCAAGGCAGAAATGTTGAGAGCTGGAATGCAATATTAGGGGCACTTGCCAATGGGTGCAAGGAAAATGACAACGGCAACGTCTTAGATATTCTTAACTCAAATGCAGCGCGGGAACGGAGAAGATTACAAACCCAAGAAAGCGAAGAGTTTGAGAGCCAGCTAATCTATCTTGTGGATGGCAATACGTGCCCAGATGCGTCCTTCAAAGTATTGGACACGATGCGCAATGGAACCGTTTTGTCTGAGGGATTTGCAGCCCCAAAACCCAACTCACAAACATATTGCCAAGTTGCGTCGGCACTATCTGGATATGGAGCATCGAGACCGAGAATAGACCTTGCTCTCGCTCTCTTTCACAATGCGACGAAGGAAGGCGTGGCCGCGGACGGACGATTCCTGAACGCAGTGTTACGTTGCTTTGGCGATGACATAGAAGCCGCGCTTTTAGCGTGGAAGCGTGACATTGGACCAGCTGCCGCTGGTTACGAACGCACGAGCAAAAAACGTGGAGCGAACGTGCTAGCGGCCTACAATGGTCTGATGTTCGTTTGTGGACGTGCGATCCGCCCTGACATCGCAACTCGCATCGCCTTCGCCATGAAAAAGTCTGGATATGAGCCAACAGAAGTGTCCCTGAATAGTTACCTCGCAGGGAAACGAATTACTTTGAATGCAAGCGACGGTGACAAGAATTTTGGCCTTAAGAATCAATACGAATCAGCGCTGTCTCTCGAATGTTCCAAGTACAGTACCAAAGACAAGAGACGTGCATATGACAAGAAAATCAGAATTATTCTATGAGAAACAAGGGCGCAACTCAACAACAATATAATGGGTTGTGATTTGATACTTTTAAGTGTTGGGAGATGTACCTAATATGTTGGGGTTTATATAGTTATGGTTGGTATACAGTACCAAAGACAAGAGACGTGCATATGACAAGAAAATCAGAATTATTCTAT
>JALLBA010001647.1:0-20525 GCA_036939675.1 Cyclostephanos invisitatus
AGGTCTAGGTAGTAAGAATAAATTTACCTAATTTCTTAAGTTGTAATGTAATGTAATGTCCCTGAGATCTAGTATTAGTGGGATCGATGTGCGTCTTACCATGTCTGTATGCGTAGGCTTTTGCACTGTTCGGAGGAGTACGATACGATTTGGTACCTGTCTGCACTTCCCCGAGACTATGGTACATCTCGTACCTGCGATGCTATGCTCTGCACCAATCAATATCACAATCATTGTGATCGCACAATCTCGTGGGTTGCCCGCCCCCCCCCCGCCCAGCCCAGCCTAGCGGCAGGACCTGCCACAAAATCGTAATCCGCCATTTTTTCCACGAGGCCTTTTGGCAGACGTTCATCGGGTGAGTTCGTGCTGCATGATGAAAACGGGCTGGCCCTGCCCGGCCGGCCCCCCTCCCCCGTCTGTTCGATAACGCAAATGATGGATGGATGACGATGTTATGTTTTCACTATGATTATCAAACGAGATTAGCTCTATCGGACGTATCCAAATTTATGACGATTAATCTTGCATGTATTATATGAGTGAAGCCATCCACTTTGCTCCTCCTTTCGGTTTTGTGTGTTGACGAATCGAAGTAATACCATGACGACCAAATATGAAGTCATGAATCATGTTCTTGCCTTTCTTTTTTTCGACAATTTGACGAAAAATGGAGCGTTGCTCCAAGGGTGCTTTCGTGGTCTCTAATTGTTGGTTTTGTGTGTTGACGATCGAAATAATAAACCCTATGACGACCAAATATGAGAGGAAATTTTCATATTATTGCCATTCTTTTTTTGGCAATGTGACGAAAAATCTATCGGTTTGTATTCTCCGAGGGTGCTTGTCGTCGTCTTATTGTTTGTTTGCATTGGACCCTTCTTACTTATCTCTAGAATCCATTCTAACTGCGCGCACCACCCGTCTGTTGTACTAGCCATATTTGCTACTGCCTGCGCATGACAACCAAATTGCGCCCAAAAAATGATATGATGGTGAGTCAAACGTATCACGCATTATTCTTCGCTCCCATGCAACAGAGACATATGATGAACAGTTACTTTAAACACGATGAACAAATCCGTATTTGGGTTGTAGTGAAGCATTATTTCCAATTGATACTCCTGATGTTTCTGTGGAAAGTTGTTTTTTACGTGGGGATTACCTCATTGATTGTCTCACGGATCTCTGTTCTTTCCAATCAGCTTCAGCTCGATCCTTCTTGACAGACGGGTGGGGTGGCATTCGTTTCACAGAATGAGCGATGACAATCAATCGATTGATAACAACGCGACAGACCTGCACAGCCTCCTGTCCCCTCATACAATCGAAGATTGGGGTTTCGTTTGTTGTCACATACAACGCCACCCTCGCCACGCTCGGGAACGATATTATCGTCACGAGTCTCCGTTGCAGTTGGCGTTGACTGCACGGGGGGACCGTAATGAACGAATGAATGTATTGCAATCGCTCGTCGATGCTGACCCCGCCTCTATTCACAGCCGTGACAATGAAGGTAAATCCTTGATGCTCACAAGGATGCTTAACGAACAACAATACATTAAACTAACTTGAGTATTTTATCTCGTAAGGTCGTACTCCTCTTCATACGGCGTGCGCGGCTGGCCGATCGGATGACATCCTGCGGTGGTTAATTAATACTGAAGACGCACTACTACTTAGGCTACCTCATAGTAATGAAGGCCAACAACGTAGTGTGACGCTACGGACTGATTTTCCGGGCGGGGCACTGCCACTACATTTGATTGCAGCATGTTCTACATTCGACTCCAATCGTCCTACATCTTCAGTAGAGGGCGAGGCCACAGACCAGTTCTACAGGTACAGTGTGCCATGTGCGACTACACCCGATATCATATCTGCATATTCGTCCACTACTTGCATTTGGCAAGCATATCCCGAGGCTATATGGGAAAGAGACTGTGAAGGGGAGATTCCTTTACATGCCGCTGCATCGTGGGGTAATGTAGGCGCCATCATTTCATTGCTCATTGCTACTGCAGCTAGAGAAAATAATTGTCTGGGAGCCGCATCATCATCAGCTAGAAAAGCAGCACTCACGACAGACGACAGGAATAAAACTCCCCTTGACCGTGCTTGTAATCGATTCTCAGCGATATGCGTTGATCGACAAGCTGAAAGATCAAAATTCGACCGCTCAAGCTTCCGTCGGAGCATTCCCAGGGATGATCCGTTCGAAGGAGCAGGAGCAGGTGCAGGGCGACGATCCCTTCAATGCAACAGCCAGATGATGGGCAGTTCTCGGCGACGAATACCGGGGTGTGGAAGCAATTTCCGTTCATCGTTTTCTTCGTCACATATGACGGGGGTCAATTTATCATTCATTTCTTTTCGTAAACCCATCGATCCAACGCTCGGGATAGATTCGTGAGTAACGCTCTGTGATGTTAAACGCTATTATCATCGCATGTGCCTTGAATACATCATGCACTCCGCTAACAATGTACATTCGTGGAATCCTCCAAGTGCAGCCTGGATGGAGATGGGCAAGAGGAGCTCGCAAAAATTGAAATGCTTGCCAAGGCGGCCTATGGCTTCTTTGAATTCTGTTCGGAAACAACTCTCACATTGCCATCACCACCGCCGCGTTTTCAATTGCTCCACGCAGCTATTGCTTTGGGGTGCGCACCAGAGATTGTGTGGCATGCCGCGGCAACCCACCCTCACCAAGTTGAAGAAAAAGATGAACTTGGCAGGTGTCCCCTCTTCCTTGCTTGCGATAGGTTTGCAGAGTGTACAAGTTTTGCTTACCAAAAACGACAAACGTCTGATGCTGAAAAAACGAATGAAGCCATCGAAAAGCTTGATGTAGTAAGTAGCAAAAATGTGGATTCTGGCACAAAGCTGGTGCAATCACTCCTGCTCGGAGAGAATTATCCCTCCGTGCTGGATGATGTGATTCGCTCCACCGCCGAGCAACCATCAACCGAGCCCCCAACGCGTCCCCGTCGACAGACCAACCCCCCGAGATCTCTAATAGCGGAGAGCAGAAATGTATCGTTCCCGTCGTCGACCTGTGATGACGATTTTAGGGAATGTACATCGTTGTCACGGGAGATCATCGACATCTTGCTCCACTCCTCATTATTCGGAAAACCAGAAATGGCGTCAATCCCCGACGCCGTAGGCCGCTTGCCCCTTCACGTAGTATTGGAAGCCGGCATGCAGTTTGTCAATTGCGGCAGCGACGGTGATAACGAAGCAGGGGATAGCCTCGTTCTGCAGTCGCTGATGGACGTCTACCCGCGCGCCCTGGAGATCAAGGATGGTAAGACTGGACTCTTGCCATTCATGATTGCAGCTACGCCAAAAAGTCCGAAAGAATCGACCGAGTCAGAGAACGGGGGATGCACGAGGCAAATACAAACGATATATCAGCTTTTGCTCAAGGCCCCGAATGCTATAGCATTGAGTACGATGTAGACCTGGATTTCACTCCTCTATGAGACACAATAAATGCATCGTGCCAACGTATTGTGTTCCCTAATAGATCATTACTCCTGCATAGACCATGAATCTATCGAGTCATTTAAATGAACGCTGTCAACGTCTCCTCTTCTCGGCCGCCCGGGCATGACCCTCGAGCCCTTCCAACCGCGCCATGCGCACGCAATCCTCGACCATGTCCTGACATCCCCCCCCCGCCCCGTCGTCGATCCTCATCCACGTCCTGATCCTGAGGAAGTTGAACACCGATAGACCGCCGGTGTACCGCCCGGTCCCGCCGGTGGGCAACGTGTGATTCGGACCGGCACCGTAATCGCCCAACACCTCGGCGCAATCGGCGCCCACGAACAGGCCGCCGTAATTCGAGCATCGCCTCCCCACGTCCATCGAATCGGCGGTCTGCACCTCGAGGTGCTCCGGCGCCAGACGATCGCTCACCACGATGCACTCGTCAACGTCCTTGCAAAGCACCGCGAACGATTGTCCCAACGCCTCACTCGCCGTGGACCTGTTCGGTTCCGGCAATTCCCCCACCTGCCTCATAACCTCGATATCCACGGCATCTATCAGGACGGGATCGTCGCTAACGAGTATCGCCCGAGCGACGACGTCGTGCTCGGCCTGCGCTATCAGGTCCGATGCCACCACGATTGGATTCGCGGTCGAATCGGCGATGACGAGGACCTCGGACGGACCGGCGAGCATGTCGATGCCGCAACGGCCGCTAACGATCGACTTCGCGGCCGTGACCCACCTGTTCCCGGGACCGACGATGACGTCGCACGGCGGGACCTCGGGGAATGGTAGGGTCCCGCCGTCGTCGTCCCCCCCCCCCACGCCTCCCGAGACTCCGTACGCCATTGCGCCGATCGCCTGCGCCCCCCCCACGCTCAGGACGAGGTCGGCGCCGGAAACGTGCGCCGCCGCTAGGGTTATGAGTGCGGGCTTCGGGGAGCAAAGTACGACGTATGGACATCCCGCCGCCCGGGCGGTAACGACCGTCATCAGCACGGACGAGGGGAGGGGATACCGTCCGCCGGGGGCGTAGCATCCGGCGACTGCGGAATTTTTTTTCCGGTGCGGATTATCGTCGCGTAGTGTGTGTGTGTGGTGTTTTTTGGCATTTTGTTTACGGAATAAGTATGTGGGTAGAGGGAGGGGGTGATGATTTTAGCTCGCGGCGAAGGGGCGAATCGTCGAAAACGATAGGCGGGAGGGAGGCCTCCCGCCCGCACCCTCCATGACAAGGCCGAAAAACAAAAACGACGACTCACCGCGACAGGGACTGACGGTCTGACCCGCCTTACCACCCGGTATGTCGATTTCCATATCGACGACGCTATTCCTCTGCGCCTCGGCGAAGAGTTTCACCCTCGCGTGGATGTTCAATAACGTCCGCCTCTCGTCGGACGATAGGGACTCGAATGCCTCCGAACACCGTTCGGGCGACACGACGTAACCCGAACTCGCATCGTCGGGGATGTCGCCGAAGCGCTTGGCGATGGCGAGTAACGCGTCCGACGAACAGCGATTGCCGGACGTCGACGTGCCCGATCGGAGCTCGTTCAATATCGCGCGGGATTGGAGGAGGGCGTCGGGATCGACGGGATCCTTGATCTCGAGCTGTACCTCCTGGGGCGTTCGGCGTGTCAGCATCCTTCCTCTGGTAGTCGTAATCGTTGGAGGTGGGAAAGGAGGAGGGGGGAGAATGGATGAGAAAGCGGCGGTTGAGATAAGTTGGGCGATGAGGACGAGGAAGATGACGATTGTGGTCGTTTGGTGCATTCAATCTCTCGTCTTATGACTTCTAGATTTCATTCATCTCCCGCTGGTGACGGTGTGGATGGAGGATCATAGATACGATACTACCATACATACACATGGGAGTAATAAATCCATTCCCACGTGCTCAATAGGTAGCCAAACGAACTCCACGTGGCGACGAGTTAGGACTTGCTCCCACAAAAATATGCGGCGATGTGCGAGATATCCCCACAATCCCCTCATCAAAATTTTCACCATTGGCTTGGTGCACCTTTCAATCTTACCTCCACTCATACTACTGATCACTCCGACGGCATTCGCGTTGCCTGTCCCAACAATCTCGATACAATAACCAAACGGGATATTCCCCGAGCGAACGAATAAAATGGTGAGGATTTGATTCCCTTGGGTGGCGATGGTTGTCCGCCCCCTGGCCGACGAGTTGTGTGGAAAAAGAAAATAAAAGGCGATGGAAGATTCGATGTAAACATTCTATTGTGGTCTTCGGGATATGATTATTATTTTTACAGCTTGGTCCGTGTTCATGAAATATTGCGCCCCCCACGCGAGCGTTGGCGATGAATAGAACTTTAGCTGTTATGACCCCCACCCTCTCCGACCTTAGAAAACCCCGTACCCCCGTCGGCCACGCGCTGTGTAGTGGCATACGCTCTTTCATCGTTTCCGTGTTACGTCGACGTCTCACTTTCTTTTGTGATATCGTATTACCGTCTTCCGCGCTCGAATATTACATCATCGCCTCCTACTCATCGATGGAATGGATAAATAACAAACGAAATGTAAAAGCCGGCTCCACGATCGATGCGACTCCGGGACGACAAGTTCAAGGAGAATATCAAGAAGAGGGGCAACGTGCCCATAGGCAAGGCGGGGGAACACACCGACGAGCCGTCCATAGGGAAGGGACTCATATTTTTCTTCCTGGTCGTTGTCGTGGGCAGCAGCGTCGTTCAGGTATTGCGGATGTTCCAGACTAGCGCCCCCAATTTCAAATAATCGGCGAAGCACGGAGGGCGGAGGCGACGGCTTTCCCTGTCTAGATAGAGTCCCTTTTTCGTCGCGCACTCCTCCCGGCCTCGTTTTGTTGGTAGGTCGTGTTTTGCCGTTTCTTTTCCGCGAGGGGGGGACGATATATTAGGTAACGATGCGGCGCGGCAATAATGGGGACGAGAGGACGTATCATCACGGCACTACGAGATATTTACGTAACACTGGAGAAAAGTGAACATTGCATATTCCCTTAATAGTAGGACATGAAGTCAAATTTCCGATACTCGGGACTCAAGGAGTGTACTACGTACCTATTAGGTGTATCTGATAAACATTAAGATTGACGATAGTTTAACTTTGGCAAAAACGCAATTGCCAGAATGCCTCGTAATTTGGGATTTATCCCTTGATTCGACATCTACGACTCCGTTGGTGAAATCTCTATAGGCATCATAATTTGGGATTCGGCTTTTATTCTTTATTCGGCTCGGCGTGTATGAATTTATTGGTGGAATCTCCTAAGTACTAACATCGTCATATATATTTTTTGAGAGGTCCACTATATTTAGAGTGCTGTCTCTCTGCGCCATTGAAATGAGGTTATAACTGCCATTGTACGGATGCCTTTTGACCTTTGGAATGTAAAATTGAAAAAAAAGGATGTAGAATAAGGAACAGTTGATTGTAACTGATTTGCTTAGTGGAAGATTCTATATTTGTTTAGATGTAATTTCGAAATAGTAGCTTAGCTTGATTTCAAATAATAATAAGCAAAAAACTGAGTTCATAGGCGCCTACCAACAACTTTTGGGGAATTCGTTCAGCACCTTTGGGAAGAATCTAGGGAGTCACGGTGGCGGAGGGAGCAAGTGTCGAAAAAGTAAGTTTAAACACCATCAACTCCTTCCAAATAATCCTGGATCAAAAATTCTAAACATTCGAGATAAGCCTCAAATGTATGGCTTCTAAGTGCATGTCTAAGGCCACACGGAGCATTGCATTTTTAACAATGAAATGACTTGCTTGTGTGCAATTATTAAGTACCTGGTGATGGTGAATGAATATACTAAAGGTCTAGACCGAAGACGTAGTCGTCCTCGAGGTCATTGTTCTTGGGGGGATCTTGTTGTAGCTGCGTCGATATCGAGTCCTTCGACGTATGTCTTGACGGCGCTACTGCCTCCGTAGATAAGTCAACAAAGCAAACTTCCGCTTCTTCCTCGATGGGACTGTAGGACATACGCCAACTGTCGTCGCCATCGTCATGATGCTGCTGCTCCAACTCGTGATCATTAGCCTGCTTCGTCCTGACGATCCCATGCATGCTCTTCCACGAGAGGGGGTGCACGTTGACCGTCCCGTTCTCTCCCGAGGTCGCGCATTGACGCTGTATTTGGTTGTGCATCCCCGTCATGAGGCGGGAGTACATGACTATGTCCTTGTATTCCGCGTGGAGGGTATCGGCCTCCAATTGAAGCTCGGAATGAGTGCGTTGGATGTGCGTTTCGGGAAGCGAGATCGGAGCACTCGGAATTGTTGACGTGGACACCGACACTGCTGGTACTACCTGTCGCCGTTTGTTGTTAGATGGTCGACATACTTCGCCCAGAGGCACTCTTGGTAAATCTGGAAAAGGGACAGACAACGACTCTTCAGATGCCGGGCGCGAATCCACCTCGGTGCTGCTGTCGTTCCGGTCTATCATCTGTGAATGATTCCGATGATTCTCCATGTCTAATGGTATCGTACTGTGATGGCTTGAAACTCATTGAAATTAGACCCTTACTTTATGGAGACATCCACAAAGCCAATTAAGCCTCTTAGCTCTTTGGAGTAGGTGTTCCATGCATGGGATGAGAAGGACGACTTAAGGAGGAACATGTAGATCACTTCCAGATGTCCATCTCTCGGCATCAAGATAGGAGAGAAGCTTCAAAAAATGTCTCGTGTGAACATCAATTCCACCTCCACAGAATGGAAATGGGTGGTACTTATATTCGCTTAACTTAAAAATAAAGATAGTGTCCTGGGTAAGTGAAAGGAACGGGAACTTAAGCCGAGATTGTGTCCTGGGTAAAATATATTGACGTAGGAAACATTAGTGAGCTTGAGAGAAATATTCCTCAGACATTAATCAAAGAGGGCCAACCGTGTTTCGGGTCACACGTCAAGTCATAGAGTACGTTTAACCCTACTACCGACCCCGCCCCTAATTTTTCATTTATCCCGTGTAATACGAGATTAACCCCTATTCTGCGCCAGGTACGTTTGTAACACTTTTTTTGTCATGACGACTGCAGTTAGTGAATTAATTGTTAAATCCTTCACAACTCAATCTAATACCGTCAATGAGTGTCCAGTCGTTTAGAGCAGCCCCTTCCGATTATTTCGATATAGGACACCCCTATCTTCTGACGAAGTCTTCCTGCCCAACTTGGTGTTTGAAGTACGATAAGCCCTCGAAAAAGTGCAAAAATAATCACACGCACGCGTGTTAGATTGTCAATTGCTCGTCCCTTGACCACAAATTCTTGGCTCCGATTGACGAAAAGTCATCATCAACATGTCAGGGATGGGTGGGCGTGCGGACAAATACCGTCAATGAGTGTCCAGTCGTTTAAAGCAGCCCCTTCCGATTATTTCGATATCGGACACCCTTATCTTCGGACGAAGTCTTCCTGCCCAACTTGGTGCTTAAAGTACGATGAGCCGTCGAAAAAGAGCAAAAATAATCACACGCACAAGTGTTACATCAGCAATTCCTCGTCAATCTACCAACTAAATGATTGCTCCTATTGACGAAATATCTTCCTAAACATGTCAGGAAGGGGCCGACGCGTGGACGTGCGCATCGCGCATACCGTGGCCTTCTTATTGAGGTGCCCAGGCTCGTCGGTGCCTGAGGCAATGCGGGCGTGTAAATACACGTTGAAAGACAGTGTGAACCGATCGATGCAGATGGCGATCCGCCGCTCATTTGCCAAGGCCACCGTCGGCAAAGAAAAGCCCCCCCCCCCCAATGTAATCGATGCGTTGACAGTTGGGACGACAACAGTGTCGCCGCTGACCACTCAAACCACTGTGGTCGAAGGAGAATCAACGCTGACGACGCCGACAACGCCGACAACGCCCGGCGGTACGCGGGCAAAGCGGCCAAAGCCAATGCAGAAGTTGATAAGGAAGTCGGCTGGGGGGATGCAGAAGTTTCGGATTAATAAGCTAGCGTCGTCGGTGCACGCAAAGCGTGCCTTCAAAAGGGCAACCAGGTGGTATGCACAAGAGAAGCATAAGCCCTGTGGATTGTCGTTGCGTCAGATTGAAGTGAAGGTGAAGAGAGAATACGACGGCGTCGGGCCGCACGCTGCAACAATTCGGCGCTATGTTAACGCAAATCTTGCAGGTATGTCACCGTTAAAGATTGGTGTGAAGGGGGACCTGTCACCGTGTGTGTTCAAGTCGCTTTGCGTTGCATTCGAGAGTTTTGTTCGAATTCAGCAGATCAACTCTCGCCAGGGCGAGATTACTTACAAGACGCTCGTGGCGAGGATTAATACATTGCTGCGGCATGATTATCGGCAGAAGATGCTGCAACGCATCCTTTTGGCTACGGCGAAGGACTTGGATGCGTCAACGATGCATATTGCCGAAGATCGGCGAGTTCGCTGGACGACATTTGCAAATATTTCTATTTGGTTTGATAATTGGGAATTTTACTTGGTCGAACTCGGCTTTGCGACCAGGGATGCCAACGACGGGAAGGTTACAATCCCACCTGAGCAGCTGTATTTTATTATCAACTTTGATGAGACGTGCCTATCGGTGGATGGCAGCGAGGGAAGGAGGGGAGGACGACCAGCAATCACACTCCATGATCCTCGCTTGCCGTATACTGGCAAGATCACCAACAAGGACAGCCTGACAGCGACATTGGTTATGGGCAGCAATGCTGCCGGCGAGGCTCTCCCCCCCCACTTCCAATATCAGACGAAGGCGACAACAGAGGACAGAGAAAGGGTGCGTGCCGAAGTGTTCTTGCACTGTCCCCGAGTGCTTGGGAAGTTTGGGACTGACACCGAAACGTCGTGGGACTGCACCTTTGGGCTGAACACGAAGGGGAGGATGGACGATTGTGAGTTCGAGCAGTATGTGATGAATTCAATATTGCCCTTGTACCCTAACACACGTGACAGGCCAGGGCATCGGCTTCTTTTGAAGTGCGATAGCGGTCCTGGGCGTCTACAGATTGGACTCCTCGCAAAATTGCGGTTCCTTGGTGTGTATCTCTACCCCTGTGTGCCAAACACTACAGCGGTAACTCAGGAGACAGACCGCACGTACGGCTTGTTTAAGAGCCGATACAGGCGGAACCTGGAGTTGCTCGTCGATGAATGTGTGCGGCAAGATTTGAGTGTTTCTGTCCCACAATATAAGCACGGACTGTTGGTGTTTGGCGGCATTGACGCCGATACAAAGTTGGAACTTGAGTCGGCGTTTGAGATAGGCTTCTCGCGCCAACGGTGCCTTGATTCGTGGGAAAAAATTGGTGCTGCACCACTCACCCGCAAGTGTCTTGACGAACCACAGGTGAGAAAGTCGATTGATATGGACAACGATTATGCTTTCCTTGTCAATTCGGTACAAGAAGCGAATGAGTACGCCGTCTACTCGCTGACTGAGGCTGGCTATGATGGGTCTGCGCTGCAGGCCTTGGTCGCCATTAAACCGACTGAACGTCGGACATCTCCCATAACTGAACGGATGTCGCGGGAGCGGATTGAGTTATTGGCTCGTGCCAACACTCATGGCAAAAAGTTCTTTGCAACGGGTGGGAGTCATGTGTGTTCTGACGATTTTTTTAAAGCGCAAGCACTTCTGGCGAGGGAAGAGGACGTCGCGATGAAAATCAAATTGAAGAAGTCACTGCAGCAGAAGTCTGAGCTTCATGAGAAGGGGATGGCGATTTTGGTGGAGAAGGCGGAGTGCTTTGAATCGAACAATTATAAGAATGTGTCGACGAAGGAGTTGGATGTTTTGCTAAATTGGTATGGCGTCGAGAAGAAGGCGGCAAAGAAGGCGGAGAAAGTTGCGATGTGGAGGGAGATACGTGCGGCGAGCACGGAACCTCCAATGGCTGATGTGTGGACGGCTAAGGACGAGGAGGAATTGGTGAAACTAAGCAACAAGGAGATAGATATGTCAGAGACCTATCTCGGAAGGTATGCAGCAATTCAGAAGAGGAATGCTGTTGCGGCTGTTTTGGATTTTACCGACGAGGAATGGGAGTCCTTAAAGGCCCTCAGGGAGGCAGATGGAGCGGAAACGAACCAGGTCGCCATTGCAAATGACACTGGTGACATTATGGGATCATTGTTGGGGACGGAGAGCGAGAACGAGACAGCCGGGGGCACAATCGACCAGGGAGCGGCGTAAATGGTAGTAGCATTAACCATGTAACACTTTTACCATGTGTGGAAAATATGATACTACTGTAATAATAGTGGTAGGACTCCCAAACCAAGCGCACCTACGTTAGCCCATGATGTGGGGATGAGGTCGGTGTGCTTGGTTTGGGTGTCCCCAGGGCATTGGTGGTGCTAGGGGCCGTTTCCGCCGCGCACCATGGTCGGGCGATTTTTTTGGCCAATTGTGCGCCAAGGAGGGGTTTTTTATGGTACGTAGGACGCTACGTAGGATTAGTATGAAACACCAAAAAAAATGTCACGGCGCACGATAGGGGTTAATCTCGTACAGTATTTTTGGCCCGCAGAGTTTTTATTACGTAGAAATTATGATAATATTCCTATGTAGAAACCGCCTACATACCTAACTAAAAGTACGAGTTTTGTTCCCGCCAAGACAGACTTTGCTGTTAAGCTGTCAAGCCTAGTGCATATTTTTTTAACATTTGTGTTTATCTCCTTGTTGGTCAGGGACACTACGGGGTCCCTAACTCCAGCACCCTAACCCTAATACTAATAAACCCCCCATACTGCCCTTCCCGGTCAATTTTGACATCACCATTGTGTTCCCCGCCCCAAAATTAGTCTACACAGATATTGACATGGTGGGTGTACCATACTTTTTCGAGGAGTTATTACTCGTCCAATCACGCACATTGCGTCGTCCAAAAAAAACCGGTGTCCCTCTGAGCACCCTCGGTCGCGGACGAATAACTCATCCGCAACCCCCTCCCCCCCTCCAACCCCCCGCCAGCCCTCGTCGATAATATCGTTGGGAGCATCAACGTGCCATTATAATCGGCAATATCATCCAGCGGGCTGAATGGCGCCCATTGTCGCATCGCTGCGTCGTCGTTGTCGCTCGTCGTTGTCGACACGACGTGCATTAATAGCCATATTAATAGTAATAAATATTTGTTTATATAGTTTTAACGATGTAGACCCGTCGCATATGATGTTAGTTGATTGTTGTGTGCTTTGTTGCCGGGGGTGTGGGCCCATAGCCGCCGTATGACCGTGGCGGACGCCATGGTCCACCGAATTCAATTGCATTTTACCTAGCTAATTTAACTAGGCACACACACCACAACTCTGCAAACCCCATGTCCGACCACAAACCAACCACCTATCCGACCAGATATCTCCGTCAATATTTGATGGGTGAGGACGTTTCAAGTCACCGTCCTCTGCGCATGTATGGTGGGCAGACGCCTGTGCTGTTTGGTTGCACATATTTACGGTCGTGGAGTCGGTGGTTCAGGGTGAAGCAGCAAAACACTAAAAAAACTCACAATTTACACTAGCTAATCAGTAGATGGTCTGTATCTCGGCAAATACCTGGCCGATTTTGATGAAAAGTGGACCTATCTGGAGCCCTTGATATTTCTGACTCTAACATTTCTCCACTTATTCAATAAGGTCAATTTTAAGGGCATTATTTACCCTCTAAAGTACAACGGCTGTAGGGACCCTATCTCCTTATCGTGGAGCAATTATGTACATTTTTGTACGTAATTTGGTGTCTCTAATGCATGTCAAACATTGAGAATTCCTTGGTTCCGTATGTATGTAGCATGTACCAGACTTTCTCGCTTCAGCCAAAACCAACAACAAAAAATCGATTTAGGAGAAAAGGGGGGATTCGCTTAGGAGACCCCCCCTAAACTCATTTCGTAGGCTTAAACGTAGGAACTGTCAATGTCGGAGTAAGAGTGGGCCGACAGAAATTACGTAAGATCAATGACAAAAAATTGACACTTTAAACCATTTTTATTCAGAAACTGCTACTAGGACCATACCAATATTTTCATATATCTGCGGAAAAAGAACAGTCACAGCTTTCCAACAGTATATGGGTCTGGGGGTCTGTGACAGTGTCATCGTGGTCAAAAATATGTCATAAGGAAATTACGTACAAAAACGTATGTAATTTGCATAAGGAGATATGTGACAACTTTTTTTCAGGCTTCGTAAAAAATCATTTTTTTGCGGTGCAGCCAAGTGAACAGATGCAACCATATTTCCAAGAGAGCATCCATAGGAGGTCCCACATTGAATTCAGAACTGCGCAACCATATTTAGCTGACGTAATGCCCATAGGAATGCAATCATATTTCCAATATTGACAAAATTATGTCAGAAATTCATTCAAATTGCCATACATTGCGGTGAATTGTAGGTAATATTATTAATCATGCTAGCCATTTGTCATGTTCTCAGGTTTGGGAGGATGTACTATGTACTGTTTATCCATAGTCTGCATTTAACACCTTACTGATTGAGACTGACAATTTTCTCTAGAATCCAACTTGAAATTCCTCATCAAACAACCTAACATTAAAAAATCAAAGTGGAGAAGCCGCTATTGGCTTCTTGCCATTGAAAAAAAGTTCCATCTCGATGGAATAACCAATTTTCTCCCAGAATACGATCAAGGATGCGTGGACACATTCTTCAGTAGAAGGGTTGGCAGTTATGACTAGACTCGGCACTTACAATGCGGGATGTCATGTTTTCCGCAGCACTCAACACTGCTTCAGCAGCAGAATGATGCCCCGCAGCTTATTGTTTTGCTCCTCGTGATCGATTGTACTGTGTTTGGACGGACTTTGGCTGTTGAATATCTTTGCCTTGCTGGCTTGAGCAATATGAGACAAACCAGGAGATGGCATCACAATTGTGAAAAGTCGATGAGATTGTAAGCGGTGTGGTCGAGATCAAGGTGGAGTCCTTTGGTTGATGCCCTCCCTGTCAATCTGATTGGGATGTGTAATTACATCAAATTCTGTGCCGATCACCTCCTAGTAGTCACCCTCGGGAGTCACCACCATGCCGTCATTACAAAATGGGAATTCCATATGAAGGATGGAGATGATCAGCCTGCAGGGGAAGACGAACTTCTTTGAGAATCGAGTTGGTGCATACCTTACTCCAACTCAGGCGTTGGTGTCGATCGCGCGGACCAATCTTTTGCTCTCGACGCAGCGCGGGAATCAAATTTAATTTCTCGGAGCACATATCACCACTACTAATTCCTACACCAGTCTCCCAGGACTTTTAGACCACCCCAGTCGTGTTGTAGGGAAGGAACAGTTTGCCGCGCTTAAAAAAAAAGCGCGCCGCCGTCGCCACGAATCCCGCCCCGCACAGCCATCCAGAGAGGGGGGCGCAGAGGGGAGAGGAGGGGACGGAGTAGAGGAAGGAGTAGGAGAAGGAAAAGTGGAGAGGAGGAGGCATTGGATGGAGGGAGGGGGGCCAACAGAGAGAAAAGGACAACGGGCATCGCGATCGAATAATTACAACGTCATTTTTATTTTTCCCCCACGGACGCCGATTTTATGAGAATAGAAATGCGCCGCACCCTCCCCCGTCGTCTCCCCACCCCCGTCCCCCTGCTACTGCTGCTACCGCTGCTGCTGCTGCTATCATCGCCCCCGTCAATCGTCGTCGTAGTCGCGACGTCATCGTCGACGTCGTCAGAATGCTACGCCGAATACGACGTCGAATGCGACGAGGAGAATCACACCGCCACGGGATTCATATCCATGCGCGTGAATGGCAAGTTGCCCCGCGGCGAAACGCACTACGTCGCCACGGCGACGTTTCTCTGGGGAAAACTCGACGGGGACGGAAATGTGAATGACGACGAATCGACGACGACGACGATGATGATTACGTCGTCACACGACGTGCGGGGCATGATGAATACTCGACAATCATTGATCGACGTCAACGAATATCCCATGGGCGTCGATGGCATGTACGTCGGGGTGGGATATCGCGTATCCTTCGATTCCGATACGTGCGGCGGCGCGGTAATCGACGGTTTTTTCGATTTGTGGTACCAGGATGGCAGCTGCGGCTTTTTGGATGGCACCGGATCGCCGACGTCGGCGATTACGACTTTCGTGGATGACGACGATGAAGAGGAAGACGAGGTGGCGGAGATGATGGAGGAGGTGGTGACGGTGGCGGCGGACGACGCCGAGGTGAGAGTTTTCCGCCGTTCGCTCGACTCCACCCCCGAGGCCGAGGTCATTCGTCTTTTGTTCCCCCTTTTATTGACCCCCTTTCTCATTCGTCGTTCCTCTCGTGCCATAACCATCGAACAAAAAGAAGACCCCTACCATCGTTCCGACAACATCGGAATCGCCTCCCTTGACGACGGTGACGATCCCGACCGCTTTTCCGACGGGATCACCCACTTATCATCCGTCCGATGCCGCGATGGCGGTGGACGTGGAATACGTGGAGGACGAGGCCTCCGGGATAGGATCGCCTTCGCCGATGTCATATCCACCGTCTCCGCCGCCGAATGTGGGGGGTACTGCCAATGGTGACGTCGGCGACCTCCTTGTCACGCCCTGCGACGATGATCGGTCCAATGCGACGCCGTCGCCCTGCGGCGACGGCGTCGATGTCGATGCAGTCAACTCCTCACCGTCGTCCCGACCGTCGGAAATGACGATCGACGACATGATCGATGAAGACGTGACGACGATCGACGTTCTCTTGACCGATGCGGCTGAGGAGGAGGAGGCGGCGGCTGCGGAGGAAAATCTCGTCGTATCTCAAATGGTAACGGAGAACGATTCGGAAGGCGGCGGCGGCGGACGGAATAATACGGCGTTGATCGTATCCGCGACGTCGGGGGCCGTTTCCGTCGTCATCGCATTCGCGCTGGGGATGTATTTCCTCGCGAGGAGGAAGAGGGGGGTGGACGCGAATGCGGGAGAGGAAACGACGCAACGGCATCGTACGACCATGCCGGAGACGAAATCGGACGTCGTTATCGGGAATTCGACGATCGCGGCGATGGAGACCGGGACCAAGCGCGACGTTGCATCATCATCGAACGACGACGACTACCACGACGAGGAGGGGTATTTCGGATCGATTCGGGTTCGGGAATGGATCATGCCCGAGGCGACCGACCTCAGCACGCTGGGCGCCGACGAAACATTGGGCTACGAGATTGACAACTTCGATGATACCGCGGGAGGGATGAGGTGCGCCTTTTCTTCTATTTCGTCGCCGAATTGTCTAAGTGATGATTCGACGTCTCATGTTATTACGCATCGCATTCCGAACGCCTTCCCTCTTCGACAGCTTCTCATCTAAGCCACAACATAGCACCGTGATGAAAAGTCATATGGGAGGCTCTACCGTACGTTCTGGCGAATCGCCCATGATGGTCAGCGTGGGCACCACCCAGGAGGATCTCGGGTTCGCGGACTGCAACCTCGATCTCGTCACGGTAATCGCGCCGAATGGGAAGCTTGGGATCGTCCTCGACAATCCCAACGGGGGCATGCCGGTCGTACACGCCGTCGGCAGAACTAGCTCGTTGCGGGGTAAAGTACTCGTCGGGGATATGCTCCTTTCGGTGGACGAGGTGGATTGCAGGGGCATGTCCTGTCGTGACGTTTCCGCATTTATTGGCAGTCGTCAACACACCGCGAGGACGTTGGTGCTCGCGAGGAGATCGGTCGTGAATCGCGGGAACGCAACGGCGTCGTCCGTCGCGTTTTGACGAAATATAATGGGGGGGGGGTGGACTGTGTTTCTGCTCCTACCATAATTGGGCCGGATGAAGTTGCACCGAAATGGCTTGAGGACTGCATATGAAGGGACGCCTTTGAGTTTGGCATACTGATTCAAGTTCAGTGTACTCCCTCATATTTGCTTCATTTTTTAGCACGAGACGATACTACATACATGAAAATAAACTACATTGTAATCTTCATCAATTAAAGGCCATCTTCACCGTATGGCCTGAACTGTGCGAGTTCACCAGGACCATGTGACTTGGAGCGGAATCGGCGGTCGCCATTTGCCACTGTGTTTCCATCTGTATCGATGAACACTTCTATTCTTAAAACGTACTTACTACATTATTGTTATTCAACATTATTCTTCGTCATCGTCCACTATGACATCGACATCGCTTCCGGGCGAAAGGCTTCGTTTGGGCTTTTTTAGCGCAGGACCGTTCCCGGTACGCTTCGTCGGAAGTTGAGTAACTAATCCACAGTTAATCGCATCCAGCACGTTGTCGCACATGAGCTGGGTTATACCGCCCGACGAGATTTCCCTCGGTCCTGCATCTTTCACCTTTTTCCTCTTGCCCCCAACCTGAACAGTGGGCGATGACGGAGTGACTATCCTCGAGAATCCCATCCTCCGGGCCTCGCTTATCCGCTTTTCCAACGAATGCACTGGCCGTAATTCTCCCAACAGACCGACCTCGCCGACGAATGCGGTGTCAGATCGGACGGGTATCCCCAGTAGGCTGCTCACCACTGACACGGCAACGGCCAAATCGGACCCGCCGCCGCCGCCGCTGCCGCCCTTAGACCCTCCCCTACCTCCGCTGCCGAGATGCATCCCCCCCACGACGTTGACGTACACGTCCCGCTTGTGAAAGGAGATGCCGTATCTTTTTTGCAGGACCGCTAATATCAGGAGAAGGCGCGAATACGAAATACCGTCAACGATGCGTCGTCCTGAGCCTCGATCGTCGGCGCTCCACGGCACCAGGGCCTGCACCTCCACAGTCATGGATCGAATGCCCTCCAGTGCCACCGAAATCGCGCATCCCTCGGCGTCGACATGATCCTGGCGGGTAGAAAGGAAGAACGACGACGGGTCGGATATCGGCACGAGACGTCCGCTATCGCGCGACATCTCGTACACGCCCACCTCCTCGGAGGAGCCGAATCGGTTCTTCGCGGCGCGCAGGACCCTCAGGGACGACGTGCCCCCTCCGCCCCCGACGTCCGCGCCACCGCCGCCACCACCCGATCCGAGAAGCGTGCCGCCCTCCAGATATAGGACGCAATCGACCATATGCTCCACGGTTCGCGGTCCGGCGACGTCGCCNAAGCGTGCCGCCCTCCAGATATAGGACGCAATCGACCATATGCTCCACGGTTCGCGGTCCGGCGACGTCGCCGTTCTTCGTGACATGCCCAACGAGCATCACGGGCACGCCCGTGGACTTGGCGAGGCGAAGGAAGAGAGTCACGCACTCCCGTACCTGCGTCATACCCCCCACGGAAGAAGATCCGGCGGCGACGCACGTCATGGTCTGGATCGAGTCAATGATCACCAGGGACGGCGGGCGCGATATCGACATCGACGTCGACAACGAGGGGTCATAAATGACGCCGTTGTCGTTCGACAACACGGAATCAACCACCGCATCTGCAATCACGTCGGCGTCGGTCTCGCACCACAACAACAACTCCGGATCGAGAATGCCCAGTCGAAGGGCGCGCGACGCGATCTGTCCGGCATTCTCCTCCCCCGAAACGTACAGGACCGGTCCTCCTCCCGCTCTCCGTCCTCCCCCCCCGTCCGTCGTCGACGACGACGGCACGATCACCGGCGGTCCCATCCCTATGCCCCGGTACACGGGCGACCGAGCGGCGGAGCTCGCCACGCTCCCGGCCGTCTGGAGCAAGAGCGTCGACTTGCCAACTCCCGGATCCCCCCCGACAAGTGTTATCGATCCCGGCATGATCCCCCCCCCGAGGACGGAATTCATTTCCGGATCGTTCGGTATCGACGTTCGTTGCTCCTTCATCGATCCGCTCGCATATGCCTCCTCCCAAGACGAATATCGAGATGCTTTTCCTTCGATACCGTCATCGTCGTCGTCGTTGTTGTTGTTGAGGTCGAGGATCTCCCGATAGACGTCCGTGACGCGCACCGGTCCTCCTCCGACGTTGTTCCCGCGATACGCGCCGCCACCCCCGACGAGGCCGGGGGATGTCCCATCCAGCCACGATGACGAAACCCCGCCTCGCATGGAGGCAATCCCACCGGACATCGGCCTCATGGTAGCGCGCGATGACGACGACGACGACGACGACAACGACGACGACGAAACCATCTCCTCGTTGACCGTGTTCCACTCCCCGCACTCGCCGCACCTGCCCACCCACTGCGGATGGACAGCGCGGCACTTCGAGCAAACGAACGAGGTGGTCCTCTTCCCCCCCTTTTTCGAGCCGAGCCCCTCGATGCCCCCGATGCGTGTTGGTTGGAGTCCCATCCCCGATGCGAAGGGCGAGGACGACGATGCCCTCTTCCTATTCGACCTCTCCGGCATATTCGTCGTCGTAGTGGTCCCTCCCGCCCCCCCCACGCCGTCGCGTCGTATATTCTCATTCTCGGATACATCGCCATCCTTATCATCCAGCGCCAGCCGCTCCTGCCTCTGCATCTTGTACAGGAATTCCTGCGGACTGGTGGAGATGCTCGGCGGCTCGTCGTCGTCGTCGTCGTCGTCGGCGGCATCGTCGTAATTGTCTTCGCGCTGGTAGTAACTTCCCCCACCCCCGCCCCCCCGCCTGTTACTGGGGAATGCGCACAGCCGCGTCGGATGATGACGTACGCGCGATGACTCGAGTCTTACTTTCGACGATGTCGATGACGATGACGATGACGACGACGAGAACAACAATGATGTTGCGGGGCCCGCGACGTCCCCGCCGCGGCTGCTAGGGACGACGAAGGCGCCGCCGAGCTGCAACGACGATGTGCATCTCGATGTCAATGCTAGCAACGACAGCAGGAATAGTGGCGTGTTCCCGCTCCTCGGACATTGCGATGGATGCGGCATGGCAGCGACATTCGGCAATCCAAATATTATTAGGGCCCGGGGGGAAGGGGAAACCGGGGCGCCAAAAACAGAATTATCTAACGTAGGGGATAGCCTCAATTTCAATTCATAGCATCCGCATTTTCGGATGGTTTTCATACATGTGGATCTATTTTTTTAACTTTTTCGTAGTA
>JALLBA010001652.1:0-15859 GCA_036939675.1 Cyclostephanos invisitatus
CCTTTTTTTGTTTTTTTGATGTGTGTGTGTGTTTTTTTTTTACGAGTAGGACGTATGATACGATACATAGTAGATAGGCACTCCTACTTTACTTTACGTACGTATAATGAAATGTATCGTACGTGGGTCCCCTCGGTAGTCCCGCAAAAATTACTCCGTCCGAGACTCCACCCACCACGTAGGAATTCATTCCCTGACATTGACGTTCACCACAATCCCCGGCCTCGAAAAAACTTCATTTTCTTCGGCGCAATGTCACGTTGTTGTTGTACCTCTGACCCAACCCAACGAGACAACGATTCGGATCGTGGCCGCATTTCACACTCAAAATTCATATATATTACACTGCGTCTCACAACGGCGCGGGGAGGTAAGGATCCCGGCATCGAGCGCGATATAATTCGACATCCGCCGGCGCGTTCGGGTCCGCCCCCCCCCCCCTCCCCCCCTCTGTCTCTCTCCGGCGACGATCGCCCAAACCATCATGCCCGACTCGACTCCGCCCTTCGGCGGCGGCAGTATCCGGGACCAACGATCGACGACGTCGTCGTCGTCGACGAGAAAAATGACGTCTGACCCCTCCCTCGCCGCCGCCGCGTCCGCCACGCGCATGGACGACGTCCAAGTACCGCACACTCGCGAGGAAATCATGGAACTCGAGTATCGACGTAAAATCGTCCCGAGATTGGCCCGCAGGGCGTATCACCTCGAGGAGAACGGTGGCTGGTGGGACGATTGGATCCAGTATCAACGGAATACCCACCCGCTATTCGGATTGTGTCTGTATCATCGATTGCATCCAGTACGATGGCAGCAGCGCATTATCATACTCATCGGTTCGATCGGTGAGTTTTGCGCGATATGAGTGAGAGTGAGAGATCGGAAGAGCACANGGGGGGGGGGGGGGGGCGTGCATTAAAAAGTTATTATGGATTCGCTCCTGACGATGAAAGAAAAAAAATACTCCTTCCGTTATCCCTCTCTCTCTCTCTCTTTGACGCGTATCACACGCGCAGCCTGCGGCTTCGCGATCACCAACTGCATATACCTCGGCTTCCTCGAGGAGGGCGCCGAGGAGATGGGATTGGAATCCGCATACAACGCCACCGGAACCGTCATCGACGTCATATCGGACGCGCAGCGGCGATACACGAATGTCGAGATCAAGCGGAGTTTATTTTATTTGCTCACGGTGGGAAGCGCGGTCCATTCGCTGTTCGATATGCTAATATGGTACCTGATGGCGTGCTTTTGCTTCAGGCCCGGTGGTGGATTTAAGGTGATTATTTATTTTGTACAATATCATATTTCATCAAACCGGGTGTATTGTGTATGAAAAGCGAAAAGGGGGTCTTGTGCGATGCACACGATGCATGATGTAACACTGAATTAAAAAAAAATCTTCCCGATCGATCGTCTCTCCCCCCCTTTCCCAGATTAATAAGCGCTGTCAGACCGTCGGCATATACGTCGCGATATCGGCGGTATTAATCGCGATAGGCGCCGCGACGTACTTCGTCCTCGTACGATTAAACAAGGACGTCGAGAATCAGGCGGATTACGAGGCGACGGATTCGGAAGAATTCGCCGATAGGATCATCGGCAACGACGAGCCGATATCGAAATTCGCGTTCTTCCTGGGATACGCGTTGGAGTTGGTCGTCGCGCTGTTCCTGTTCTACTTCATAACGAGCACGGTATTCTTCACGGGGATACTTGGATGCGGTCGGGTGCCGATTCTCGGTGGTAGGCCGTACGAGCTGTGGAGGGAAAGGATGGCAAAGGACGACGATCGGAAGTCCAACGATCTCGGACGGTGATTGTGATGTTATCATGGGATTGCGGCCATGTGCGTGACTTTAAAATGCGCAAACTTTTGGACGTTTGACACGCATCATGGAGATCACTTCGACGTTGAAGGCGGGACATCCCGAGACTACAGTTGGGAGTACAAATTAGCGTGTAATGAAATCATGCCAATTATCAACCTTATTCTATTAGGAACGATCTGATTTTGAGTATCGACATTGCAAGACTTGGGACCGATATATTCCAATGTCTTGACATCATCAATTGGCGTCGACCTACTTAATCCTCGTTACCAATACCTCGAAAAGCAACGTCGCGTCCGTCTTGAATAGATTCTCGAATCTCCTCTTGCCATCCTTGTTGTTCTCCGATGGCAAAGGAAGTTGATTGTTCTTCCTCGCGGCGAATACGACAGTCGATGGCAATTCGATCCTGCGCACCGCGCCCCTCCGCATGCCCATCATGCACTCTTCCAATTCCGGCGGGAGTTCGCCACTGCCCACTGTCCACGCCAGTTCGTTGAATTCCGCATCCCGCTTGGTATCGAAGTACTTGACCCCCCCCGGCTCGTCCGCCGTGGCGAACGACCTGCATCGTATCGTCATTTCGACTCCCACCCTCGACCCGTTCGCGATCGTGGCATCGCCCTTCCCCTCCCTGTATTCGCGATAACTCGCGCCGCTCGGCAGTGTCTCGAAGGCGATATCCTTGGTATCCTCCGGACGAGGACCGTTGGCCATTTCGATTTGACGCAAGCGCGATGCCGAGCCGCTGACGTCGCCCTCGACGGGGAGGGCCCTTAGGGCCGCGGGGTCGATGCCGGCGTTCGCCGGTCGGGAATATGCCGATGTCGTCGTCGCCGCGATTAGAAACGACGATGCCGTCGATGCGGTTCGGACGAGGATGGCACGACGGCCGCCGTGGCGAACGACTCCGCCAGCGGCGGCGAGGGCGACGTCCTCCTCCTCGTCGCCGTTGCCGTCGTCCTTCGTCGTCGAACATTGGCGACTCGACGTCGCATCGTGTAGAGATGATGGGCGACGCAGGCGGTTGGAGGAGGGGGCGAAAAATCCCGCGCTCAATTCGCATAGACACGCCACGAGCAATCCGATTAGTACGAGATGGTTTGCCATGGCAAATAGGTCGAGTGAATGGGATGATGAAGGGCTGGCCGGGGGGGTGGGCGGGCGTCAAAATCGTCCGACGACTCAGTTTATTGTGAGTTCAACAGTCTTTTTTAAACGCATGTGCGTACAATACACACGTGATGATATCGTAGAACACACTAGGAAGTAAAATATTAGAGTTGTATCGATTCGGTATTTTCGGTCGTATTTGGTCGGTATTGGTTCGGTATTACCAATACCATACCGAAGGAAAATTCGCTTTCGGTATTACGTACATATAAAAAGTACGTAATTTACAGTAAGTTGTACACGACACCGCGATATTTTTAAGCGGAACGATTCAAGATGATTGATGTATTCATTACGCCAACCATGACGATCAATCCTCAACAAGACCCCCCCCCAAAAAAGACTCAGCACGAAACAAATGCTTCGGCCGGCGCGTTGCCAGCGCGCGCACTGCCAGTGTGCACCCCCAGCGCGCTCTGGCCAGCAAATAAATTCTGCAAATAAATTCTGCCGCACACCAGCTGCTGGTCAAAAATGAACTGCAGCAAACAAGCCTTCTTTCGTGTGTGCTCAATCACAATGAACGAACAAAAGCACCAGCAGCGCCAAACAATCAAACGACATGATGCCGCGCGCGCCTTTTTCGGCCCCTCGCCGCAGCCAAGGAAAGACAAGAAGAAAGAAATTTTTCTTTCGTTGGGGAGAGGGCACCATTTCTCCAGCGCCAAAGAAAGATGATTGTGCGCTACGCTGTGGCGAGGGCGCCTCAGTGCCTCGTCGCGCCCGCAGTGGGAACAAGACACAACCATCAAAAAGAGAGCTGCGTGCGGGTATACCATGGAAAGAGAAAGAGACAACAATTCAAATGGTTTATTTTTCTTTCGTTGGTGAGAGGGCGCCATTTCTCCAGCGCCAAAGAAAGATATAGCGCGCGACGCTGTGGCGAGGGCGCCTCATCAGTGCCTCAGCGTGTGCGCGAGTAAAACACAACAATACACCAGAGCTCATTTTTCATTTTTATATTCCTCCTACACTAACATCATGTCACCATCTCCAATCCTAAGTCCATCCGATGAGGCAGAAGAGCGCCTACTTACACAACCAGATGCTGAAGCTGACAAAGCTGAAGCAATTGACTCCGATGAGGAAGAAGAGCACCTACTTACACAACCAGATGAAGCAATTGACCTGACGGTGGAATCAGAAGCCCCCAACACGAAGCGGTCGGGTCCTTCCAAGCGCAAGGTCATTACTATCACTCCAGGCAGCAAAACCTCCAACAAGAAGAAGCAGCGTTCTGACATCTCCGACGCTGACTTGGATGCCCAGTTGAAGCAAGTGAGCACCTTTAATGCCAATGATTCTCTTCTTCATGCCGCTACCGAAGACAAGAACGAGTCCAAGAAAGCAATCAAGTACTTTTCCATGCCAGTTCTAGGCAAGAAGTCATCCAGATGGTGGGAGGGCTTCGAACAGTTGGTCCCAAGCAAACATCCCAAGCTCTTTGCCGAATATGTCCTGTGCCTATCATGCTTCAAGTCAGCCAATCCTGACTCTGTATTAGTTAAGATTGGTATCTGCCAGTCGACGAGCAATCTCCGAGCTCACAAGAAGTTCCACCATCCCAAGGAATACGAGGCCATCACAAACATTGGTAATCTCAAGACTCCACAATCGGTCATACCCACTTCATCCATCAAGAATATGCCAGGATTCAGCATCAAGCTTAATGCAAAAAATGCCAAGCTGGTCTACCGCACAGCTGCTGCAACGCTTGCCATCGAGGAGGGCATTCCCTTCCGTACATTCGAACAGCCTTCATTCCGTCGTTTGTTCACTCCTTTGAATCATGAGTCCGATAAAATTGTCAAGCTTCAGCGTCATCAGGTCAAGGATGCAGTGCTTGAGATGGGCAGCTATGCAGTGGAGGCAACTAAACGAGAGATCCGAAACCATCACATTGCTTGGACAACAGATCACTGGACAGGTCCGGACAAAGCAACTTACACCACCGTCACTGCGCACTGGATTGATGGCAAAACTTGGATGTTGAAGTCTGCTGTTCTCGATTTCAAAATATTTGAAGGGTCGACCACTGGCGAGAGAATCTATGAAGATGTCATGGCGGTCCTTCAGAAATATCAGGGTGAAACTGAAGACACTATTGTTTTTGACACAATTGGCATCACGGATACGACAGGAAATATGGGGAAGCTAGGAAAGTATCTCCGGGACAATGGAAAAGAACATGGGTACTGCACCGACCATAATCTACATCTGGTTGCCAAGCTGGCGTTTGAACGTGAGTCAACATGAAATTATGGTGCTCATCTACCATTTCTTTTGCTGTTTCATCTAATATCAATTTGGATTGCTGTCATTTGTGTAGCTTCAAATGTACCAACCGTGACAGCGGCTATGAAGAAAGCTCGAGAAATCGTCCAATACTTCAACAAGTCTACCCAAGCGACTAAAAAGTTGAAAGATCAGCAGCACGAGTCTTCGCTGACAAAGTATAGTGGTCAACCCAAGAATATCCTTCAGGATGTTAAGACTAGGTGGTGGTCAACCTATCACATGCTGAAGAGGCTGAGATTCCTACGAGAGGCAATCTCTCATTATTTTGTTGACTATCCCGAGGAGACCGATGTAATGGCTATTACAGCCCAAGAGTGGAAGATTTACTACCAGATCGAAATTACCCTCAAGACGATGGGCTTCTGGCAGCGTGTTCTTGAGGGAGAGAAGTATGTCACCGGTTCCCTTGTCCCATTGGCAATTTACACCATCCGACAATCCTTCTTACAGGTTATCGCATCTGAGGCATCCGAGCAAGCTGTGAAGGAGTTGACAAGGATCTTGTTGAACGACTTCGATCGGCGATATCACCCAACCACCAATGGGAAATTGAAATACGAGAGAGAGGCTCTTGTTGGGCATGGCAATAGGTACATTTCCATTCACCCTTATTTTTTTAAGGCTGCTTTTCTCGACCCTCGCACACACCGCTATCTAACAAAGATAATGGAAGAAGACAATTTCAATCAGGTATGTTGATGACTGCTTCTGCCAGGTTTATATCTACTATCATGGCAAGTCTCACCAATGCTATTGATATTGTTTCCACCTCTGTCATCAACATGCAGCTAAAAACTGACATTCTTAATGAAGCTGTTAACAGTGTTTCTGTTGCCATGCCATCTGATGAAGTCATTGACATACTAGATGAACCTTCTGATCCTCCCCTCCCAGCTGACTTTAACATGCTTGATGCCTTGTTGAACAACATTGATGAAAACTACACTATCAATGATGCAACTCCCGGTAACCAGGACACTGCTAATGCTGCCAAAAAATTGTGTGAAAATGAATTGTATCAGCTCCTACTTGGAAATGACTTCAAGATGGAAATGCGGAACACTGCAACCCAGGCCTACAACTCTCCTTTGTCTTGGTGGAAATTGTCAGCCCACAGATTCAAGCACTTTGAGGGGCTTGCTGTCAAGTATCTTGCAATTCCTGCTACATCCGCCCCATCTGAGCGCATCTGGAGCCGAGCTGCTAGAGTCCTCACAGTCAAACGAAATAGGATGTCGGAGGAGGTTACTTCTGCTATCATGTATTGCAGAGAGAATAGGGACCTTCTGCACAAGTATTATGATGAGATTGCTAAGGAGAGGATGCATCGTGATGACTATCATCTTATTGAAAAACACAAGGCTCTTTTGCCTACATTTGAACATGAAATGGATGCTGAATCAAAAATCGATGTGGGAGTGGATGAGGACAAAGAGTGGTGAAAAAGTATGGTGATGTTATTAGGGTATTATATGTTGTCAACCATAGGAAGAATTTTTCCCTACTACACACCTAGTAATACCGACCGAAATACCGAAAATCCAGCAAATCTGATACCGGCAAAATACCGATACTGAAAAAACTGCTGGTAACACCGTGGTATACAACTCTACTTTTGTGCCCCGTGGAATGAAGAGATGCACCAAATAGGCAAAATACGGCGATTTTTTGGCGTCTTTTTTGGCGTCTGCTCGAACAAATAAATTATTTGCGAGGCAGATATGCAGACTCGTATTTGCAGATTTCACATGTGCAAATACGGTCTACAAATAAAATCGTGGTCAGTTTGTATGTGCATCGTTACATCGGCACAAAAAAATCGAGCTTTTCGGCAAAAAAAGAGAGCGAATGGTCATTTTATCGTAAAAAAAGATGGTGCGAAGCCGGACACCGTCTTCTGTAAACGGCATCGGACTAATAAAATCACGGCCTAATCCCTCACTGTAAGCAATTGCACAGTACAGTGTGCAAGACATCGATGAAACTCTATTGAGGATGAATGTATTACTAGTGTTGGTAGTTACACTATCGAGTTGGTGCACAAAATAATGAGAGAAGTGTGGGATGCTTGTCTTTCCCAATGTGCAGCTATGAGAGATGTGACTACGAGTAGTCAACGGATGAATAATATATGCCCAATAGTATGCCATCGGGCAGGCTAAAATAGCCATATTGTGAGAGGCAATGCTCTGCGTGGGAATTACCATTCCCAGATAGATACAAGGTATCTAGCACACCCTTTCAGTGCCTAGAGAAATAGGGTGCGGTATCTTATCAGGCTGTTGTTGCGGCCAAGATAGGTGCTTGCGGTGAGGTCTTTGCCAGATGTGGCAGGGCGTCTGTTGGTTGATGCATGAAGCACTTCGAGGATGAACTTGGGGGTGAAGTATTCGTCCTGTTTCTCCTGGTGATGGGCTGCGCAGTGATGCTTTGTGAAGTAGTCACCGTGATTAGTGGGGCCAGGGCGCCAGTAGTAATGAAATTGCTCCTGGTCATCACGATCACATAGCCACCAGTACCGCATGTCCATTGCTTTCAAGTGTTGGGGGAAAATGTTGGTAGTTACAACGCCAAGGGCGGTGTTATTGTCGATTTAAATGGGAGTGGGGATCTGAGTGTGCCCGAGTCCATTTAGGAAGGTACGACATGGTACGGCCTCGCGTGCGTTGATGTAGAGCGCTCCGAGTTCCGCTTCGGCTGCCGAGGACATGACTGACTTGATGATCTGGGACATGTTGAGGATGGCACCATTAATGGGGGCTTCGTTGGTTCAGTTGGAGAGGAAGAAGTGACCTCCTGTGTGACTTCGTGCTGTTGGCTTGCTGAGGTATGACGCATTCGCTTTGGACACTGAAGATCATGTTGCTCTTGGCATAGGAGAGGATGGCAACGGGATGAGTAGCGACGTAGTCAATAAGGTGGCGAGTGCATTGCATGGTGTCTTCAGTTGGATTGGCTTGAGCGGAAGCAAGGATGAGTGCAACAAGGATGGTTGAGGAGTGTCCTGATGACCTGTTGGATGAACTTTTTGTCCTCTTTCGAGAGCGGGCTGGATGTGTCCGCCGGAGTGGTGTACGGAATGGTGGCGCCAAACATTGGGATTGCATGTTGGTGGGGTTGATGCTGTGGCTTAGATGGGCTTTCGTGGCTGAATCTTGCGAGGGCCTTTTCGATGTAGCCGGGCATGCTTAGATGGACATCGTGTCCCTTGTAGTCCCAGTTGAGGGACAGGCCGAGGTAGCGGGTGCCCTCCCAATCGGTGTCGCAAGTGTAGTCCTTCTTGAGGACCTTGAGGAGATGTGTGACGTCATCCATGTTGGTGTACTTTACCCCAAAGTCATCGAACCAGGGTAAAACTGATTGGGCGCCAAGAATGGGTCCAAAAACCTGGTGTTGGCGTACTCTGGCTGTATCCAACAATGTGGAGGCGTTTTTCTAAGAGTTCTTGCGCGATGATGCTGACATGGGGAAGACCATACATGCCACATTGGACTCCACAAAACACGTTGCCATCGGAGTCGCCAATGTAACAAAGGTTGTACTTGTCAATGATGTCTTCGGGGAACAGGTCGAGCTTCATCCTAAAGTATTCGTACGGTGACATGGGCATCATGAGGTAGAAATCTTCGAGGTCTATTGTCATCAACCTAGCATTCACAGTGGATACAATGCTGTTGAGCAGTAGTTTGATGGTGATGATGTCGGCAGTGGGAGTGCCACAATTGCCAGGATAGTTGACAAGGTTGCCACCCATGGTTATTCACGTTCGACAGGAATCATTCTTCTCCAATCGGTGCGTGCAAACAATGCGCCCAGAAATGATGTCTTCATGGCGCTCGGCTGGGATCTTGCTCTTGCGGCAAAATAATGTAGTCTCAGTCATTGTGACAAGGCGGCGTATTTCGGGACTGAACGACTTCATCCAGAGGTCCTTGTACTTTGGATGTTTCATCAGGTGGCAGTATTTGAGGAGTTCACCGGTGAACTCATCAAGAATGGTGGCTGCAGTGTCATGTAGGAATTGAAGGGGGTAGCGACGGGATGCAGCTTGTTGAGCTGTGAATGGGGATCGCTTTGCTGCCTGTTCCATTGTGTTCAGCATGTCTTGAATGATCAGTCCTCGTCGCTGGTTCCTGGTGTTGGCTGAAGGTGGGGAATCGTGGTTTTCCTGGGCAATGATTGGTGACGGACTTAGGAGAGGTGTTGGTTCAAAAGTTAAGTCGAGTTCAAATGTGGCTAAGTTAGGCTTGTCATGGCGTGCTTCCTCTACTTCCTCAATCTCATCCATCTCCTTCTTGTCGTTCTCCACCCTTTGTGATCCCACCCTTTGTAGTCCTTCAGGTGGTGTTTCGGCTTGGTTTCTTTTCGTCACGTCAATTTCATGGAGAACCCTTTGGGCTGATATGGCATCCGAGGCTGAGAAGGCTTGGATACAAAAAAATTCCATGAGCTGGGTAATGACATCCTTGGTGACGGTCATTTTCGGTACAACTCCTGCTATTGCATCAACTAGCTTGTTGGCAGCGAGAAGTAATGCTACGTCGGGGGTGATCGTTGGCATTGTCAGATACTTGTGCTTAAAAAACACTGTGTTGCACACTCGGCTGCTCTTCGTCGTTGGGATGTAGACTTTGTGGCATCTGTAATGCCCCATGGGGGTTGCCGATGGAATAGCCACTAGCTGTGTGTAGTGCCCGTGTCTCGCAGATTCCTGGGTATAGATACGCTTTGACCTTGCAGCCAAGGGGCGCAAATGGATGAGCGTTGTAGTAGTGGGGACCCTAGAGGTATGCGTATGCGGATACGGTGGGGCACACACGGTGTTCAGCCTGTGGGAGAAGCTGGCACCAGAGATGAAGTGGGAAATCCTTGTCGGCGCCATAGAGGATGGAGACAAAGTGGGCATTGAAGGTTTGAATTCCTTTCTTGGCAATGTTGTGTCTGTAATCGTGTGGGGGAACAAGCTGGTAGGTCATTTGATTTGCCTTGATTGTCGACTTGAAGTCATCAGAGCACACGTTGTCCAGGACATGGTGCTTCTGGTGGATGCCGCATGCCTTCAATCTGTCAATAAGGGATTGGTAAGCATGAATCATTTCCCATGATGTGCAGTCTTTCATCGCCGCTACTAACATGGCGCCGCTGTCTATGTGTACTAATACCATAATGATAATTTATTCATTCCCCTTGCTTGACTTTTTCGGGAAGCACCCTGTTTGGTCCGAATAAATGTTGTGGAGCTCCTTATCTTCTTCGATGCAGTATACTCCCGTGAATATGCCATGATGCTTGGTAGAGGGTATGTTGGCTTTGTTGTCGTTGTTGTTGACAATACCCTCGCTGAGTGGCTTATTCTTCGTCGAACGTAGGCCGCTGCGCGTCATGCGTGTGTGCCCTTTTATGGTCTCCTCCAACTCTGGGAAATGCTTTGCGACTGCTGCTGCGTGAGTCCAGGCCAGGAGACAAACTGTCCGTTGTTTACTGATTTGTACCATGTTGGCTTCATTGAGAATCCTGCAGCGGCGTGGAGGTACCAAACAAGCTCGGGTTGGGTCTTCAGTTCGTAGACATTGTGGATGGCTTCCGATGGCAGGGGGCGGTTCGGGAGATACTTGCTGGGGGGTTGCTTGATGAGCAGGGTATTGGTGTTGTTGTTGCAGACGACGGGCATGAGCGGGATCGTTGGTGCCCAGCTTGCGCCATCCACATAGGATCGCGGATCGTGACACTGTAATGATGGTGTCGCGCTGGCCATAGATATTGACTTCGTCTCGATCAAAAATCATGATGTACCCTGCCTCGGCGAACTTAACTGTGCTGATGAGAGACGTTTCATCGACGCCGGGGGTGATGTGGATATCACGGGCTGGACTACGAATGGCTGTCGTGAGATGACCGATGTTGAGTGCAGATTCCAGTGCTCCGTTGGGCATTCTGAATGTCTTGTCAGACTTTCTTCCCGTGCTGATGAAGTATCTGCTGTCCCTTTTGGTTCCAACGCTTGAAGTGGTGCCGCTGTCGGCTGCCGCAGATGGGATGGATCCATCAAGTATTCCGTGCCGTAGTTCATCATCGTCATGGTTGTATGTCTGCACGTGGGCTATCCAATCGTTGCTCCGAATTGTGGCATGCTGGGCTGGGGTGAGGTGATACGTGGACACGGCAGATATTATGAAGGCGTTCTGCTTGGATTTGGCCCTCAGGCAATTGGCCAGACGACGCTTCCATCTTAGTGCGATCTTGTTATCATTTGGGTGGTCGGGCAGGAGGCGGAATTTGATGCACCCCTTCCCTTCCTTGACACTGCTCTTTGACCTGGCAAGGCAGCGAGGATAAAATAGCGTAGAAGTTAGATGTCAAACTTTGCTCTATTTTTTTACAATTGTATGCATCGTCTAAATCATCATCCTTTGTCATCATCCCCGGTCCCTGTCAGTTGGGCCTTGAAATTGCAATATTTGCTGTCATGGGTTATTCCTACGGGATGAACACCATGTGTCCAACAGTAACCTCCCATGCTACAAGGTTTGGTAATTTGCCTGTCTTGTCCTCCACGTGTCCCTCTACTGCGTCCTCTATTGGGGTCGCGATTTTCATCCATGGGCTTGATATGCTTGGTGAGGAGGGTGACAGTGTCGGTAAGCAGCTTGAGTTGGGCCACCATTGCATCAATCTGGGAATCCTTCATACGTACGGTGTCTTGGATGTTTGTCAGTGCATCGTTGTTGGTGATGGATGTACCCGTGAGCTTCGCGATGTACTCCTTGATCTTGTCACTGATGTCCGCCATGTTGTTTGCGCTATTGTATAGCTTGCGACCGGCCGTTCCTCCTCTGCTGTTTTGAGAGTACGTATCATGTGCTTTGACCAGCACTTCAAAATGTATCTTTGCCTGAGCATAGTTGGTCTTGATGCGGGATCATCTCGGCTTTGTCGAAAAGGTTGGAATCGTAGATTGCTTGAGATAGAACTGTAGTTTGTCTTCGTCAGAGATCATGATGTCCGAGCGGACCAGCATGTTTTGATCGTCATCGAGCCTCTTTCCGAAGGCGGTGAGGTGCTTGTTGCTCTCCCACTTGGCGAAGTATGTGTCCTTCAGTTTCTTCTTTGCTTGAACATCAAGGGGGCACCATATTGTGTTCAGATGCTCAAGGATCTTAAATGGAGTGGTGTTGCGATACGCCAACTGGCAATGTTTCATCTGGGCGTAGAATTGTTCGTCCAGAGCATCGCATAGGTTAGCTGTGACACCCTTCAAGAATCCCTTTCGGATTTACCAGCAGGTGCAGATGCATTCCCACTCCTCCTCAAGGCATTTTCGTGTGTGGGTGGGGGTTGCGCTGGTGATGGCTGGGTCCTGTCTGATGGTCGTATTTGTCAGGACCTAATATCTCGGCGAGAAGCCCATACACATCACTAGTTGCTGCGTCATGGCTCCATGCATATGTGATGTCTTCAACTTCGCTTGCAAGGGTAGCGGCTTCGTATTTGATTATCTCATAGTCACTCCGGGTTGGGTGCCCATGGATTCTCAAGAATGGGTTGGCACGGACATTTTCATAGGCTGAAATCTCGGCGGCCCGTACAGTGGATGGCATAATGATTCGTAGTGGGGTTTGCGAATGAGGTGGGATGAGGTTGTGTTTAATAGTGTGCACCAATGCAAGACATCGATGAAACTCTATTGAGGATGAATGTATTACTAGTGTTGTTAGTTTCACTATCAAGTTGGTGCACAAAATAATGAGAGAAGCGTGGGACACTTGTCTTTCCCAATGTGCAGCTATGAGATATGTGACTATGAGTAGTCAACAGATGAATAATATGTGCCCAATAGTGTGCCATCGGGCAGGCTAAAATAGCCCTATTGAGAGAGGCAATGCTCTACATGGGAATTACCATTCCCAGTTAGAAACGCGGTATCTAGCACACCCTTTCAGTGCCTAGAGAATTAGGGTGTGGTATCTAATTTAGGCTGCCGTTGCTGCCATGATCGGTAACTGCATGATGCCTTCACCTGAGGTGGCAGGGCGTCTGTTAGTGGATGCTTGAAGTGCATCGACGATAAACTGGGGGGTTAAGTACTTGTTATGCTTTTCTTGGTGATGGGTGGCACAGTGATGCTTTGTGAAATAGTCACCGCGATTTATGGGCCCAGGGCGCCAGTAGTAACGGAACTGCTGCTGGTCGTCGTGGTCGCGTAGCCACCAGTACCTCATGTCCATCGCTTTCATGCATCGGGGTAAGATGTTGTTTGTTACGACGCCGAGGGCCATGCTGTTGTCAGTCTGGATGGGCGTGGGAGGTTGCGTGTGTCCGAGTTTGTTGAGGAACGTGCAACATGGTACTGCCTTGCAGGCGTTGATGTAGAGTGCTCTGAGTTCAGCTTCGGCTGCGGAGGACATGACTGACTTTATGATCTGGGACGTGTTGAGGATGGCGCCATTGGGGGGGGCTTCGTCGGTTTCGTCGGAGAGGAAGAAGACCTCCTGCGCGACTTCACGCTTTAGGCTCACTGAGGTATGATGCATCGCTGTGGACGCTGAGGATCATGTTGCTCTTGGCATAGGAGAGGATGGCATCGGGATGAGTAGCAACGTAGTCAAGAAGGTGGTGAGTGCATCGCATGGTGTCCTCAGTTGGAGTGGCTTGTGCGGAAGCGAGGGAGCTGAGTGCGACAAGGATGGTCATGTCGATGGCTCGACTGTAATATAGGAGTGTCCCGATGACCTGTTGGATGAACTTCTTGTCCTCCTTCGAGAGCGGGCTGGATGTGTCCGCCTGAGTGGCGTACTGAATGGTGGCACCAAACGTTGGGATTGCATGTTGGTGGGGTTGATGTTGCAGCTTAGATGGGCGCTTGTGGCCTAATCTTGTGAGGGCCTTGTCGATGTAGCTGGGCATGCTGAGATGGACATTCCGTCCCTTGTAGTCTCAGTCGAGGGACAGGCCGAGGTAGCGAGTGCCCTCCTAATCGGTGTCGCAAGTGCAGTCCTTCAAGAGGACTTCAAGGAGATGTGTGATGTCATCCTTGTTGATGTACTTTACCCTACAATCATTGACGACCAGGGTAAAACTGATGTGGCGCCAAGAATGGGTCCAATAACCTGGATTCAGCTTACTCTGGCTGTATCCAGCGATGTGGAGGCGTTTTTCTAAGAGTTCTTGCATGATGATGCCGGCCTGGGGGAGTCCATACATGCCTCGTCGGACGTCGCAAAACACATTGCCATCAGAGTCGACTATGTCACAAAGGTTGTACTCATCGATGATGTCTTTGGGGAACAGGTTGAGCTTCATCCTAACGTAGTCGCACCTAGACATTGGCATCATGAGGTAGAAATCTTTGTGGTCTATTGTCATGAACCTTGCATTCACACTGGATACGATGCTGTTGATCAGTAGTTTGATGGTGATGATGTTGGCAATGGGAGTGCCACAATTGTCAGGGTAGTTGACAAGGTTGCCACCCATGGTAATTTGCATCCGATAGGGATCCTTCCCCTCCGATCGGTACGTGCAAATGATGCATCCATAAGTGATGTCTTTTTGGTGCTCAGCTGGGATCTCGCTCTAGTGGCAGAAGAATATCGTCTCAGTCGTCATGACGAGGTGGCATATTTCGGACCCAAACGACTTCATCCAGACGTCCTTGTACTTTGGATGTTGCATCAGGTGGCGTTATTCGAGGAGTTTGCCGGTGTCCTCATCAAGAATGGTGGCTGCCGTGTTGTGTAGGAATTGAAGGGGGTAGGGACGGGATGCAGCATGTTGAACTGTGAACGGGGATCGCTTTGCTGCCTGTTCCATCATGTGCAGCATGTAGTCTTGAGTGATCAGTCCTCGTCACTGGTTCCTGGTGTTGGCTGAAGGTGGGGAATCGTGGTCTTCCTGGGTAATGATTGACAATGGACTGGGGAGCGGGGTTGGTTCAAAAGTCGAGCCAAGTTCAAATGTGGCTAAGTTGGGCTTTTTGCGGCGTACCTCCTCTACATCCTCGATCTCATCATTCTCCACCCTTTGTGATCCTGCAGGCAGTGTTTCGGCTTGATTTTTTTTGTCGTGGCAATTTTGCAGAGCACCCTTTGAGCTGATATGGCATCTGAGGAAGCGAGGGCTTGGGTACAAAAATTTTCCATGAGCTGGGTAATGGCATCCTCGGTGACGGTCATCTTCGGTATGACTTCTGCTATTGTGTCAACTAGCTTGTCGGCGGCGAGAAGTAATGCTACGTCGGGGGTGATCATTGGCATTGTCAGATACAAACACTGTGTCGCACACTCGGTTGCTCTTTGTCATCAGGATGTAGACTTCGTGGCTTCGGTAATGCTCGTGGGAGTTGCCGTTGTAATAGTCACTCGCCGTGTGTGGCACCCATGTCTCGTGGATTCCTGGTATAGACACGCTTCGACCTTGCAGCCGAGGGGCACAAATGGGTGGGCGTTGTAGTCGTGGGGACCCCAGAGGTGCAGACACGGTGGGGCACGCGGGCGGGGCAAAGGAGATTGAGAGTGTGTTCAGCCTGTGGGAGAAGCTGGCACCAGAGATGAAGTGGG
>JALLBA010001653.1:0-10365 GCA_036939675.1 Cyclostephanos invisitatus
GGAACCCAGCCGACCCACATATCGTTGGAATCGTCTTCGCAAGAGGACTAATACTATGCTATCTAAACAGGTACATGCGTAGGATTCGATGAGAAAAGAGAAGTTTGGAGTACGTAGTGATACTCTTTCTCACAATATGCTTATACAGCGTATTGCTTACTTACCCAACAATATATTTGTAGGTTTAGGTACGCGAAGTGTACTCTAATAATTCCTACATACAGTAGGACCGGATCTATGGGGCTTCTAATGAGTGGCGGGAAGTTGAGTGTGACTTCCTCGCCGAACTACAAAACCAAAAAATACACCACCCACTCCCCACCCCCATTAATAAAGCCACAGCAGCGCTTGTGTCACTTGGCTCACGTCTCTTGCAGGGGGGGGGGGCAGGATACTGATGTCAGAAGGGGCGGGACCCGACAATCAACATGAGGTTGAAGGTGGAATGATGGAGGGGGAAACAATCACAACATGGGTTGGGAGGGGACTATTTGATATTAAATAAGTAATTTTTTTCATTATGTATTGTAATAATTGATGGCGTCAAATTTAAGTTGTACCAAAGTGGTACGGGGGACAAAAGGGGGACACTTTTAGAATCTTCCCACTTTTCTTGTAAGCCTTATGTTTCTGAAATGACTTAAGTCCGGTTGCACCAAGGGGTGTACCATTCTTGTCATAACGGTGTGATATTCACTAGTGTTATGGGTCTGGTGAGGGCTGCCGTGAGTCTTGCACAGCTTGCAAAACTTCTTGACTCGCACCTTCTTAGGGACTCGATTAGATGAGCCTCCTCCAGATGCGCCCGTTTTGGTCTTTCCTTTTTCAGGATGGGCAGAAGTAGCCTTCTATTTCGACTTCTGTTTATCATTGTAGCTCTCCATCATAACACACTTAATGTTTTCCAGGTTCTGTGGAGTGCGTGAGATTGTACTGGTTCTGCCATGCGATCGGGACAGCATCCAGCAAAACCAACGCTTGATCAGCCTGCCCCAAAAGGACATTTTCCTTTTTGGTGGTTGCAACAGCCTTCGAGCTGTTCTTCAATGTAGGCAGGATTTTTAAATATCCATTCAGTACCTCCATGCGGGATATGAACAGACATACGGTCGCCCACTGGGGCTTTTGTACTGCATGTTGAATGTAGTACTTCTGCCTCTTGGCAGCATAGGTGGAAGAGACTGTGAGCTTATGTAGCTCAAGGCAGTCCAAAAAAGCACTATAGCTCCTAGGGCACTTTCCTTTGTACTTTTTGCCTTTTGCACCCTTCCACGAGTCACCGTTGTGCATTTTGCGCACAATTCGATCCCATTGGGTCTGTTGCTTGCTGGCTAGCAGATTGCATAGGAGCTCATATGTACTCACTACTGCTTTGGTGTGCTGCTTTTGAGTCTGGTTGAAGATCTCTTGGATCAGAGCCAGCTCTTCTTTGAAATTGTCTTGGTCCTCTTTGGAATTTGATCCCTTAGTCCTACGGCAAGCTATGTGCTTCTTTAGCTCCTTACTTAGCTTCATGCACTGCTCATTGAGTTCCTTCTGTCCGATCAGACGTATGACCGCTTGCACGTGCAAAAGATATTTCTCTGGGTTACCCTTGGTGAAGATACTCATGGTAGAAACGGTCCCATCGGATAATTTTACCTTGAGATGGTCTGAACTCTCCTTAGTCTGCAGTAGATCAGTAGGAGGGACATATGGGATAGGCAGATGAATCCCCAAATTCCCCTTCTTGCATTCGGAGTTCTCTAACCCCTCGCACGCCTTGGAAGATGTGCTCATTCATGAATGAAGATACAGCTTGGTCCTGATGATAGAACTCTTATAAGACGAGAAACGGCTGCCCACCTAATGCTCTGCCCGGACAATAGCCGAACAAAACTGTTGGATGAAACCGTCGGCGACCTAATTTCGTGGATGTCCCAAAATGACCAAACTGATCCAGAGATTCTCTATTGGATTCCAAAATATATCCTCATGAGGGATGACAGACCCCTGTTGGAGATGGGATTTATGTCTCCTCAGTTCAGGGCTCTGGCAGCCAGCCAAGATCCCATTGGGTGGAGAGAATTTACAGAGGGCCACATATCAACACACTTTTATGCCATCCAGTCCTTCCACCTCGCCATATCAAGTAGCTACCTGAGAGGATTGGACTAAACAGTTCATATCCAAACTGCTCCAGATTACGCACTCTCAGTGGATCTTCCGCAACTTCTCTCTTCATGACAAAACCCACGGCTATCTGCGCAATAAAAAGGCTGACGAAATCCTTCACTTACTCAATGAATTCTCGGAAGTCGTTCCGGAGGAGGTCCCTGAAGACAGTCGAATCCTTCTCGAAATCAACTTTTCCAAACTTACAAAATCTCATCTCAAAACCCAAACTTATTGGACAATGGCAATGGATGCAGCCACCAAAGCCAAAGCCTTGGAGTTGGCTCGCGGTGCATGGGCCAAGCGGATGCGTCGTCGACTGAACACTAAGATTGCTAGCAGAACGAAGCTCGGTATCACAGCAGTTGAGCAGCAGATACGCAAGGACGGCATACACAGGACATCATCTCAGTCCGACGAGGCACAGGTCAAAGATATCCCCCAGATGACACTCACGGCTTTGTCAAAAGACGACCTCACCCAGCATCCATCATGGAAAGCATGAAGTCTAATAAGCACCTCCGGGGCCCGACCCAGTCGCCCCATCGCGACCTTGCTGTGGTAAGACACGGCAATCAAAATGACCTTTGTCTATCCTAATTGTACAGAAAGTAGAATTAGTGGTAATTTATTAAGTAGTTTATTTATTTGACGACCAAACTTATGCCTGTAGGGTGATGCTGATGCACTTGGGCTTCTCTTTTTCCCAGGTATGAGATTATGCCACCCAACAGCATTGTACCCTGTGCTTTATGAGTATTTTAGGATAAGGAACAATGATGAAAAATAGATAGAGCAGAGTTGATGTCACTATCTACCATTAGATTCTATGTAATGGGGTCTAAGGCTGTGTTTTCTTTGAGCTGATAGGTGAAAAACGTATCTCCTTATCACTGTGCAGTTACGTACCATTCGGTGCATAATTTCGTGGTAATTTATTTATTTTTTGGCGTTTCGACATTGAGAGTTCCGCAAGTATGTACGTACGTAGGTTGTACTGGACTTTCTCGAACCATTCTCGAATCGGCCAAAATGGCGGGAACCCCCAAAACTCCATGCAACCAAACCATTGGGACACAAGTTGGCTTACAAGATGGATATGTACAATGCTGTCTAGTAGTAGAGAAGACTTTTCCACGTTTTGGCCAAGTCGAAACATGAATTTAATTTAAAATGTTAACAAAACTATACTACATCTACGTTGGAATCTGTAGCTTTCAATTCAATCCCCTAATCAACAAGGCAAATGAATCAATTGCACGCGCTCCTCTCACATCCGATTTGTCGCGCCTCCCTTCAAACGAGGACACAACGAATTGGTTTGATGACATTTATTTGAACTCCCGATGTCCGGCATCGACCCCTTCTTCCAGGTTCACCGAATCGGAGGATAACTCGCGCCGACTCGATTACTTCCATTCTTTTCGAAGCATCGCTTACAATTCTACCACACATGACCCGAAAATCGCAACAACAAATACCAGCAAGATACAACATCGAATCATGGATTTTATTATAATAATGACGGCGGTTCCACGATCGACCCACGACGCTCCAACGACGGTATTTCGGACGCTTCCCCTCATCGTCATGATGCTCGTCTCCGCCTGTCCTCCTCACCACGTTTCTAGATCCATCAAAATTCCTCTTCACATGGTCCGTCCTCCCCACCTCCATCCACTCAACACCCACGAGCCAAGGATTCTAATAGATATGTTCAAGGATTTTTATCTCAACTACCCATCATACTATAATGAGGTCCCTTCCACATATACACTCCACCAAGTCGTCGTCGCTTCCTCCATTAACACTCCAAGTATCGCCCTCCAACAAATCAACCCAGACGAAAGATCCTCTACTCCTCTCCCGTTTGCTTGGCTGAATATCAATTTCACCATGGTGAATAAACGCACCCCCAAAGCTAACCGAAAGACAGCCCCCGAACAGCTCGTTCAGACCCCAATCGCTCCGTACCCTCCCCCAGGACATCATCCGTCCGCTTCCACGATCCTCGCATTCCACCAAAGCCCAACTTCCATATACAAACCACCTACTAAAGCAACTATCCGAACGAAATCCCCATCTGCACGAAGTACTATTTTTCAACCACAACAGCAACGCGGACGCAGTGCTGGACCTTCCAAGTCCGCAACGTACTCGATTTTTGCTCAGGGCGGTTCCATTGCATCGACCTCGTCGTTGACTAACTCTTCTTCCTTTACTCCAGCAAGCGAATCCCATCCACCACCACGCGGTCGATCGAATTCCATTTCCAGATCTCTTGCGACTCGTGCATCTTCTCCCATCTTCAACCATGACAATTTTCCACGATCACACACCAAGGACTTACCCCACTCTTCCTGCCCCTCCGGTGACGTAACCCCATATGTCACCGCGTCTCAAATGAGAAAATCGGTCCGTGAACAAAACTCTGCGGCAGCAGCAAAAGCTAAAGCTGTTGCTGACCTTGCCGAAGCACGTCGACAACGCGCATTTTATGCGGACCAGGAAGCTAGACTCTGTGTTTTGGCACACGAGAATTTCGATGATGAAATAATGGGAGACCGTGAGGAGGAAATTAAAACACGCCGCGCCCCCAAGAAATCAAGCCTCGAGGATGGGCGAGCTTCATCGAAACAAGCCACCGGATCCCAGTACTCTTCCCCTGCTCGTAAAAGCACGACAACACATAAAAGGAACCAGGTATCATCCCCATCTGCCCATTATGCTCCAAATGTATCAACTTCTCCTGGTACTGCACTTGAGATATATTTTGAAAAAGGAGGTGTCGCGGATCAAGAAAGCTTTCCGGAGATTCCCAGTACTTCTATTCGGTCCACCACATCAATTAAGGCGGCGGGACAAAAGACTATATCTCCCCATATTCAACAAACCTACAAAACTAGCACCATGGACGATGGTACAGTTCGCACTTGGGCGACTACTAGTAGTACGATGCAAGCGTGGAAACGGAATACGTTTCGCCACTCACATCACGCTGAGAACGCAGATGAAGATGCAAACAGTATTCGCCATATTGAAGATGCTAATGTTCAAGAGAGTGACATGGAGGATGACGAGGATGCTCTTGGTAACGACGCTTGCGGGACCTCCCCTCTTGCTCCTGGCACCATCCATGGACGGCTTAACCAAAATGGTCTCTTTTCTAGTGAGCACCAAGCTTCATTGATTCCTTATAAGGAAGCCCGAGTCCAACACCAGACCACAAGGGCGCAATACCAACTCAATACCAGAGACGGAGGTGATGTGATGGCGACATCTCCACCCAGAGCTGGGCGGTCCAACTTGCGTACTTCAAGTTTTGCCCCAGTAATACTTCCATTTCCTTCCCACGCTAATTCGGTGGACGATGATCCTGATTTCTTTGAAGGTGCATCGTCCCCTGGGTCAGGTCCGGGCCCTCATTTTATTACTGTGTCGTTTATTAAGAATGGCAAGGATAAGATTAGAGATCAATTGCTTTCTGCCCTGACGACGACGCTTACCATCTTATCCCAGAATATCCCGGGGGTGTTAGTACATTGCATCACCAAAGGGACAAAACTGGCCCCCTTGGACTCTGCTTCGACGATCCATTTCCCCACCACTGGTATGGGTGCACGTAACTACATGTACATCCAAAACAAGTGGTCACTTTCACCAGGAACTCGTAGTAAGCTGAAACTCCCCGCCGCAAAGGTTGGCAAGGACGGTCGTCCCTTATTTGATGAAAACCGTGGTTATGATGGCCCTGACCGAATTAACTCGGTTTTGTGGATAACATGTGATACCAACGCCAAGGATGCAATTGACGAGCTTCAGATGGAACTCGAAGGGGAGCAACTACAAATTCGATGGAAACCAGCCCAAAAGAAGAACACTAAAAATCAGATCGTCATCTACGGGATCCCTCCTGTCTTCGATGCGGAAGGAATTATGGGCGAACTTCTACACGGGTTGAAGGCAAGTGAGAAGGAGTTATGCGACTCTGGTTCAAGCCTGTTGCTCGAGGAACGTATATTCCGCAGAGATCTTCCTCTTCCACTATTCAACGGATACTTCAAGCAAGCAATCCCCCCCAAGGCTGCGTCACATTCGGAGGGCCAAGAGATGTCCCTTAACAAGAATAAAGAATACACTCAGAATGGATGCCGGGTGTTTAACCTGGAATTCGACCCATCGGACAATGCAAGGATGGCACCTGTTTGGAATCAATTTAAGGAATCAGGACGAAGCGAGCTAGTTCTTGGACGCCGTTCCAGAGTGTTTGTGGTACCTAATGCAGGGAAGCTTGCTCCGGCAAAGGTCACAGAGGTCAGAAGATTGATGGGGTTCCATTTGAAATACACTGCCAGGACACGAACTCATAGTCACCCCACAGTAAGCTGTTTGGATAAATTGACTGAGGTAACGATGGATGATCCCAACTCCCGACCTCCAAGAAAATTCACATCGATGCGAAATGAGTACATGGACCTCCGAACCCCGGATAACCATGAAGTCTTCCACGCGGTGTTCCCCCGGAGTACGATCATGGGTCACGAGACCTCGGTGGATTGCTTATATCTGGTCAGTAACAAGGCCGCCCGCGAGATTTCATTAAAGATTCAAGTATGCCCTTCGGCTTGGTGGTGGGGAGTTTTCCGGCACTTCCGAGGGTACTCTGAGAGCACTTCACGAAGTCTGCTTCGTAATTTTGAACTTGAAGCATCTGAACTCGCGGACCAATCAACATTTGATGTTGCAACTATGACAGTTTCAACTCAATTCGCTGATACTGATGACTTCCTTGACCGAGCGGAAGCTGAACTCGGTTTCAGTGACGACGAAAGTGAGACTGACAAGGAATACCATTCAACATCGATTGAGATATCGGATGATGCGAAAGCGTCTCTCGCTGAAACATTATTGAACAAGGATAACAAAATTGCAGCGAGCTCTCATGCAAGTGCCAAATCTCGTCGATCCACCTTCTCTTGCTCAACTGGAAATGACACAAACCGCTCAATGAATTCTGCAAAATTTGCATTAACTAACAAGGCCAGGGCACTTGACCTAGCTAGTGAACGCAAGAAATCAGCTGAATTGGTGGCCATCCAGAGGGCAATGGCTCAGCGCATCAAGGAGTTGGAGGATAGCATTGCTGGCATTCCCCTTACCCTAACTCCGGGTACAACACCCCTACCTCATCGCCGATCTGTTCGGATCTCAGGCCAGACCGTGCTTACCACGGGTTTAATACCAGTCAGTTCTGTTGGAGAGGTCGTATGCCTTGATGAGGGGAGTGTTGAGACGGAGGAAGCCGATTTCAGCGAGAATGAAGAGAAGCATCGGATGCTAACAAGGAATAGTTCTGATGCACCAAAATCCCGCATTAACCCATCCAAGACAAGTCACATGGCCGTCAGTGCCAATAGCCGCGTCTTGGATGGGATCGATTAATGGTTGCTTACTTCCCCTCCAATGACGGTGGGATTGGGGGGAGAGGTAGAAATGCCACCGAGGAGGGATATGCAGTAGTAGAAGAACTTACGAGAAATTATTATCATGGTGGGACCAACGTTTTGGCCGCCAACATCCAACCCCACACCCTTACTCACCAGTTTACGGGCCACGTAGCTGGCACCATTCCGAGATTTCGCACCCAACGCCGTCGTCATTCACAAGCGCACTTACACGAGCCAAGTTTGGGTCCGAGTACAAGTACTCCACCAAGTGTAGGCCCGAGTACAGGGACTCCCCGCTCCCCTTGGGAAGAGGACCAGGCGTTGCGCGCATTTCGAGCTCAACACCGCCAATTTGACCGGGGCAGTCGCGACCCTTTAGTAATGCACGAATCACAAAAACAACTTCCGCCCTCTCCTGGGTTTCCAAGATGCCAACCTCGTACGACTACCCCACGGGCAAGCCGATATGCTGAATTGAACACAACGAATTCTCAGCAGTTTAATAAGGGTATACACCGGTTTCTCTCCCAAAGTAGACCTAAAATCAACGAACTAATAGAGGTAGTAACTAGGAAATCCCGTAGGGCGAGAAAACACAAGCAAGATAAAACAAGCAAGACTACAGCTCATCAACTTGCCCAAGCCGAAATCAGCGCAAGACGGCAAGTCACGTTAACACAAGACTCGTTACAGGCCACAGGTGCGTACGGGCACGCACCTCGAGAAAAATCCGCTCACACCGTGCGCATTGCTATGGAGAACTTCAATAGTTTATGTGTATTGTCAGGGAATGAGAAGATAACGTCCTTGAACAACATGTGCCGCGAATACAAGGTTGATATCCTATGTGGATGTGAAACACAGATTGACTGGCGACAGGTTCCTCAATCGAGGAAATTTCAAAATTTATTTGGCGTTGGAACTGAAACTCGAAGTGTCGTCGCCCACAACATTAATGAACGGATGCGGCCCAACCAGTTTGGAGGGTGCGCAATGATGGCGATGAATACGATCTCCGCAGAGGTGATTGCCACTGGAGTTGATATCACAGGATTAGGAAGATGGTGTTGGATGCTTTTTGGATCTGGCCGGAAGAAAACACGTATCGTCATGGCATACCAGCCAAGTAATTCAGGACGATCTGCAGGGACTACAGTTAAAGATCAACAAGAACGATACTTCCAAGCTCTCGGGGATGCCCGATCTCCACGAACAATATTCTACGAGCAACTTATATCACAATTAGCTCTCTGGAAAATTAGTGATAATGACATCATACTTATGGGCGACTTCAATGAGCATGTTTATAAGGGTCGATTGGCACGGAGGTTAGGAGCGGATGACTTGAATTTCAAAGAGATGTGCTCTCTACATACCGGGATACCACTTCCACCCACCTTTCGCACTGGAAGTATTCCAATCGATGGGATCTTCGCGACTGCGGGAATAGAATGCGTCAATGTAACACTCCTCCCTCACTTGAGTGGTGTAGGTGATCACAGATGTTTCATAATCGATTTCTCCTCAGAATCTGTCATTGGTTCTGATTTTCCGAATATTGTCAGAGTTGCTGCAAGAAAATTGCATTGCACGTCAACACGGATGGTGCGACTGTATAATGCTGAGCTCACCGCAAAGTGCGAGGAGCACAATATGTTTCATCGAATGAACGAAATCCTTCGCCTCACTGATTATTTGGAGATAACGGATTTCACTTTGCTCATGAATTCTTTGGACACTGAACTTATGCAATTCATGTTACATTCGGAGAACGAAGTGAGCAAGTTTATGATGGGGCATATTGAGTGGAGCCCCACGATCGGAATATGGTTATCTCGACGATGGTTACTAAAGAGGGTACAGCAATGGATGCAAGGGAAAGGACCTCCCGACCCGAGAAATATGTTTCGAGACTGCCATCGAATGAATATACCTGACCCCCGGGTAGTGTCGTACGATACAATATGCATGCATATTATTATTACCAATGCCGAACTAACTCGTCTCGCAAAAGATGCCCCTGCTCTTCGACGACAACACTTGAAGGACCTGATTGAGGATGCCGAAGGTAGATCGGATGCAGCCCGGGCACAAGCGATTCTCGACATTCTCCGACGCGAAGCACAGAAGAAATCATGGCGACGTATTAATTATTCAACTCGTCCGCCACGAGGCACGGCCCCTACAGCGATACAAGTTGAAACCCCTATAGGCACCACGACCTACAATACAGAGGATGAGATCTTTGACCACTCCGCGAACCACCTGTCGCTTCGATTTCGCCACGCATATACTGCCCCATTATATACCTCTTCTCTCTTGCAGGAACTTGGCCCCCTTGGAGATACAGACAATGCTCGAAGGATCCTGGAGGGAACGTACGATTACCCCCCTGATACTGATCTTTGGACGAGAAAGTATTTTGAGGAAGCCCAGTATACATATGCTCTCCTAGGAGACGAAGAAATTGATACCACAATATCCATTTCAGATTTTCAACACTTCTGGCAACGTGCTGATGAGAAGGTATCATCATCATTTAGTGGAGGACACTTTGGTCATTACAAGGCAGCAAGCTACAGCAAGGACCTTTCTGCTCTCCATGCTGCGAAGTTAACGGCATGTGCACAAAAAGGTGTAGTACTTTCACGATGGACAGTGGGCTTAACAGTCCTGTTAGAGAAGATTCCTGGTGATAACAGGATAAATAAGATGAGGGGCATCGTCCTAGTTGAATGTGATTTCAACTGGTATATGAAGATGG
>JALLBA010001654.1:0-10643 GCA_036939675.1 Cyclostephanos invisitatus
AAAATAATCTTAGGCGACCAATTATGTTTCCGGCTCTTCCCCCCCAGGTCGTATGATGCTTTGGCGCCATTCCCTTTGTCGATGAGGTGAAATGTCTTGCAATAGTATTTCATTTGCGCAGGACACGACACCTCCGTCGACTCCCTCTCCCTCCTCCCATCGTCATCCTTTCTCTTCCGGCTCAGGCCTTCCCCCGCTGGCAAGATCACCGGCCCATGACAGTTTGACAGCGTCTTGAGAACACTGTTGTCACCCCATGCTGCAAACACAAGAGGTTTGTTGTTATGTTGCCACATTGTCGTCTTGTTCTTCCCCGTCTTCATCTTCTTCACCGTCACCTTCGTGTCTGGCGCTCCGGACCGGTTGCACTGCACCGTGCCAACCATGTTCATCCCCCATCCCTCTCGGCCTACCTGGGCCATGATGTCCCCCATGTAGGCCGATTCCATTGTCACGTAGCGCCCCTTGCCCTTGTATTTGTTGATCATCAGTGACATGAGATTGATCCACTTCTGGATCGTTTTGCAGTTCTCGTGGCGCATGTCCAAATCGCCGTCGCTCCTCCCGCCGAACGTATGCGCATGGAGCTTGTAGCCAGCTAGAATTCCAAATGAGACAGCGAGAGAGTGGAGGGTGGCTCCCGTTTGGATCGGCTTTGGCTCTGGCCCAATGGTCATGATTGAATGGTACCAGCCGGCGATATGGCTCTCGTCGTGCGTCATTGCCATCCCTGCCATCACGCACTCCTTCCATCGCTGGTTGATCGCGTCCTCCACCTCCCTGAACTTTCGTTGATGCTTCGCCGTCTCGGGCGACACATGCTTCTCGTCGAAGAAGATGTTGCTCCACTCCTCGTCCTCGTCAAAGTCATCCGCAAAATGGAGACACCGATACATGTCAGTGAATGCATCGTGCGGCATGCTCTCTTTCAATGGCGTGATGGCATCAAGCGGGCATCGCATTGACCAGCAATCAGCGATCGATGGAAATCCTCGGATCGACCGGCACTGCTGACATCCAAACATCTGGGCGACGTGGTCCGCCAGGATGATGTTGCCATTGTTGGTGTCAAACCACTGCGGCTTCCATCCCCGCAGCATGAGGTGCGTCATGTACGACCGCATCCTTGCCACAACAAATGCCCAAAATGACTCAACAGAGTCGTCAAATGATGGCAACATCCACTCAAAAAAAAAATTGTATCGTATGTCCCCATTCCTGTCCTTCATCATCTCTATTTCCACATCAGTCATGTTGACACCAAAGAACTCATTCAGTCTGGTGAACGGGATCGGCCTTGATGGGACGGCCCGGATTCACTGCGCAAATCTTTGTCCAGTCCACAGGAGCAGTCATCTTGAATGACCTTCCTGTGCTTATGGGTGCTGCAGCTCCTCTCCCCCCTGTCCTCCTCCTCACCAGTCTCATGACCTCCTCATCGGCGGCTGGCTCGTACACGTCCTCAATCCCACAATCCGTCATTCGGTCCTCGCCAAACATACTTGAATCAGGGTTGATTGTTGATTGTTTCTTTTGTAGGCAGAGTTTTTTGTTGCGTGTTGGGGGGGGTGTCAAAAATTCATCATCGTCATCATCGTCCTCATTGACATCCTCGACGACGACCTCCTCGTACGCGGGATCACTGAGAGCATGAGCGGGCAGGCGAAACGAAGAATACAAGTGATGCGTCTCACCGGCATAAAGAGCAATGGCATCGTAGTGCATGGCATAGAATGCACCAGGCTCATTGTCCAGCTCGAGCTGGAAATGATTGTTCGTGTTGATGTCCAAATCGACGCGAGCAATCACCCCGCCATTAAGATTCTCGCTGGTGAATCCAGACCACCAATCATCAGGGACACTCATGCGAAGGCCCCTGAGTGATGCCGCCCACTCGCAGTTGATTGAGAACGATGTGTATTGAATGGGAGGCATCAGAATCACGATGATAGGATGTGATTTTGGCGGAATTTCGGAGGTTGTGTCATGTGGTGTTCTGTTTTTTTGTTAGGTAGAGTACGATAAAAGCTAACTCAAATCAAGGCACGAAATGGACCCTCTATTCATGTCATTGGTGCGCCAAGCTTCGTGACTGGAAAAGTGGACATGGTTATAGCCAGAGAGCTGGGCTAGATGGCGTTACCCTTCAGCGGCTGTGGGGTCGGAAATTGGCAGAGAAACTACGTTTTTAAGAAGTCCAAAAAAAAAGTGGTCGCAGATATGCGACCACCGCGGTTAAGCTGTTAATGCGCAATGACCATGGCGTCCATTGAAATGAAGCGATACTACAATGGTAAGCCAATATGCTGATGCAAGAATTATTTATAACATAACTATGAATATGGGGAAAAGCCTCGCCGACTAAAAAACCCCATCAGACACCTCCCAAAGAAAACAGTGGAGGTCCCCTACCTGTGCCCTCCTCTCCTCCAATGCTGCCGCCATGTGTTTGTCCCATGTCATGCCCCTCCCAATTGCCACAAGCCACTTGATGCTCTTTTTCATCAAATTGAAATCCTTGAGCTTCAACTCCCCCTTAATGTCTACCCTCGGCAGCCACTGCATAACTCGCATTCTTGTCCAAAACAGGGTTGCCATCTGCATCAATCGGTTGTCCCTTTGTCACCCAAACTCTGTGAGCAGTTTTTGCATTGTGGCCGAGATCAACCAATTGGTCGGCCTTCTTTGTTGCCACTGCCTCCTTTGCCTTCTTCTCTAAATTTGCTACTTGCCTCCCCCCCTCCAATACCACACTGCAATTAGCAACAATTGTCCCAAGATAATTTATCTTCTCCTCATTATCCTCAAACACCACTGCGGCCCTCACCTTCGGAAGTTTCACATCCATCACACCCCCATTAAACCCCATCCCCGACAGTACTCTTGCCGTTTTCCTATACTCCGTGTTGAGGGGTTAAAAACCAATCGACATCGTCCTCGTGGACGAGACCCACCTCGCTCTCAACCGCGTCTGCAATAAAAACATTGTGATTAAATAACAAACAGGTAAGTACAATGGTCCAACGATAATAAGGCAAAAAAGTGACTTACGAATGAGCCCCCGCTCCGGGGTGCACATCCCAATGTCAATGAGGAACTCTTTTGCCCTGTTGTTCCAGTCGTTAATGTTTTTGTACGTTAGCCAATCGACACGTCTATCCTCATTGTCAATTGCTTTAGCAGGGTAGATCATCTTCGGATGCTCAATCCGAGTCCGCTGCCAGAGATAGTCTGTGCTGAACTTGTTCTCAAACTGTCTTACAATACTTGAGGGAAATGATGCCTGTGCTGCGTCCGTCAACTTTGCGAATCTTAAAATATCTTGAACGTGACGTGTCACAAATCCATCATCATGAAGGCATCATTAGCCCTCTTCGCTACCATCGCCGCCCGCACCACCGCTTTCACCCCCTCAGCTAACGCCGGTAACGCTTTCTCCCGCAACATGTCCGCCAATTCTGTCCCACTTGCCAATGGCGCCATGTCGTTCGATAGGGTGTGCCGCGAATGGAGATGCAAGTACACTGGCGACAAGGCGACTTCCGAATCTCTCGAGGCCATATCCAAGCTCGTCGACGAGTACCTTCCTAAGGTAAAGGCCGTTTCGAGTGGCGTAACGGTGAACCGTTTGGTCTGTGGTGCATGTCTTGATTTCAAGCTCATGACTACCGTGAGTACAGTTACTGTTTTCGAATTTTCGAGTCATATTTATTTGTTTGTTCTCGATGGTCGAGGCTAACAAACCCGACGATCGACCGTCTGATTGTTTCTATTATTCATTTACTGCATCAGGTTCCATTGGAGGACTTTGGTCCTTGGGAAAAATCAGGCTATGCTCCTGAGGAAGAATTTTTGGAAAAGTTGAAGGCGATTGAAGGTGTATCTCAGGTCGAGACTCAAACCATTACCAACATGGTCATCTAAACGAAGAGAACGAGACCAAAGAATCGGTATCAGCCATAGATATCTAGGATGAATTTTTCGATGTGATGGAGAAATTTTCATCGATGATGACTGCTGTAGCTACCAGTGGGCCAGGTGATCAGTAAATATGAAAATCGTATCTGATGAAGAAGACAATTAAGCCGAAAATGAGGCAATCAAGATGCAGACTAAACAACAATAATTGCCCAACAAATGATGTTTAACGGCCTCGTTATACTTCTTTTTGAAGTAATACGATTCCTGTGTCAATACATAGCGACCTTAACTTACCCACCCCTTAACTTGTCATTTGGCAGACAGAAGTCCTTGGGGGTGCTTGATAGCCCAATAATGGCAGCCCAAGTCTGATGGGATATTTGGAAGGTATTTCCGGATGAGCAGCGGTAGATAGTAGAAAAATAGTTCTGCTTCTGTGACAGAGCTAGATTCATTTTGGGTAGACGCACCTTAATTTTTCATCGGCGCGTTGATGATCACGCATGAAGCTGCTTTGTACAACTGACTTCTACTTCCATTGCTCTTGCTGAAAATCAAGTCTCGGAGTACGCTCTCATGATCATTCATTGAATCTTGGTGCAAAACTAAACTGAATATAAAAGTGACCTACTTATCAGTGAAAGTCTCGGTATATATTCAATGTTCTAAGTCTTTTATTGGGCATAGTTTAACGAACTCTTGCTGTAGAAAAAAAGAGCTCGGCGTTTCCCAGGTGGTGATACATCATAGCAGTCTCTTCATCGATATAGAAACGAAAAAATATTCTTAAATGCCCGCACACGACGTTAAAACAACCAATTTAAGCGGCGATCTTGGCATCGACGGCGGCGACATGCTTCATCAAGTCAACGACGCGGCACGAGTAGCCCCACTCGTTGTCATACCAGGCAACGAGCTTGACGAATGAAGGGTTGAGCATGATGCCGGCGCCGGCGTCGAAGATGGAGGAGCGGGAGTCGGACTCGAAGTCGGTCGAGACGAGGGGCTCGTCGCAGTATCCGAGGATGCCCTTCATCTCGCCCTCGCTCTTAGCCTTGATGACGGCGCAGATCTCCTCGTAGGTGGTCTCCTTCTGGAGCTTGCAGGTCAGGTCGACGACGGAAACGTCGATGGTGGGCACGCGGAAGGCCATGCCGGTGAGCTTGCCCTTGAGGGATGGGATGACCTTCGTCACGGCCTTGGCGGCGCCGGTGGACGAGGGGATGATGTTGCCGGACGCGGCGCGTCCGCCGCGCCAGTCCTTGCGGCTCGAGGAGTCGACGACGGCCTGGGTGGCGGTCATGGCGTGGACGGTGGTCATAAGTGCCTCAGTGATGACGAACTCGTCGTGGATGGCCTTGACCATCGGGGCGAGGCCGTTCGTGGTGCACGACGCGCACGAGATGAAGTTCTCGCTTCCGTCGTACTCCTCGGCGTTCACGCCCATGACGATGGTCTGGGAGTCGTCCTTCGCGGGGGCGGAGTAGATGACCTTCTTGGCGCCGCCATCGATGATGGCCTGGGCCTTCTCCTTGGTGAGGAAGACACCGGTGGACTCGCAGACGTAGTCGGCACCGAGGGCGCCCCATCCGACCTCCTTGGGATCGCGGCAGCGGGAGGTCTGGATCTTCTCGCCGTTGAGTACGAGGAAGTCGCCGTCGATCTCGACGGTTCCCTTGGCGATGCCATGGATGGTGTCGTACTTGTACTGGTAGGCCATGTAATCGGGGGTGGCGGATCCAGCGTTGATGGCGGCGAGCTTGCAGTCGGCATCCTCCATGATGATGCGGGTGACGAGACGTCCGATGCGTCCGAATCCGTTGACTCCCATACCGGTGGCCATTTGCATGGAGGCGCCGTTGGAGGTGGACGCCTTCAACGAGGTTCCGGAGAAGGAGTAGGCCGAGGCGGAGCCGACGGCGGCGATTGAGAGGGTTGCGGAGAACTTCATGTTTTTATTTTGGGGAAGTTGGGTTGGACTATTCGAACGAATTGTGAGTTCATTAACAAGTCGCTTGGATGTGGACGATCCTCGCGATGACACGGGGACGGAGCGCGGGAGGAAAAAGCAGGTTCTCTGTGTTCTCCCGGATATCCATTGCCACGTACTTCTTGATTCCTACGTACGAATGGACGGTACAGAGGTTGAGAAGTGCGTAAGTAAAAATATGAAACTGCAAGGATGACCGCACAAAACGTATTATGAAGAGATATCCAGGGGGGGGGAGAGGGGGGCGGATGCTTTCCCCGTTATTATTTTATTGGAGGAAAGAATGACGTCTGTCGGTCCGGTCCGTCCGTCAAAATGCGTGCCGCATTATCGATTGAGTGATCTTGGCGGCGGTGTGCTTCTTCGTGAGAGGAGAACGAATATTGCGATAACCCATGAGGGCCGCGTCGGCAGCGTTAATTTTGCTTTCGTCCGAAGCGATCGGCGCCTACCTCTCTCATTCATCGATCATTAACCAGCAAACACCCCCCCGACAGACGGGACTGCAACAACTCCGCGCCGAACCCCTCGAGAGGGGAAGCACCGTCGTGGTGTGTCTTGGACCCACCTGCAAAAAAAACGGCGGGAAGAGGATGTTGTCGATATTCGAGGAGCTAGCGCCGGATCTCGGCGTGAACGTCGAGACGGTAAGTTGCGTCTCGGAATGCGCCGAGTGCGGATTGGGACCGAACGTCGAGATACGCAGGGCAGGCGACGATGGACCGTTCTACCCGATAAGGAACGCGATCAAGACCGAGGAGGACGTGAGGGGTGTTTTGGGTCTAAATTGATGCCTCCTTCGTCGTCGTGTCCATGGATATTGCGCAGATATGGAGTCCTTGATACACGACTTTCTCATTGGAGAAAACAAATCAAATAGCGTCATGAGATGTCCTTTTCTCGCACGCAAGATCTCGATTTTCTTCCTAGCTTCTAACAAGCACAGGGATGACATCGAACAATATATCAACGCATCAAATGCAAATCAGTTAAAATTGTGAGGTGAAAGACCTTGACAATCAGCCTCAAGTGAACAAGAGCAATATTTCTCATGTCCTTATATGAAAGCGTTGTTGCTGAGTCCTTTGGCCACTTGGTAGTAATACGTTTGGATATAACTTTTAGAGCAAATTTAATACACTCTACTGTTGATTATTCGCATTGGTAACACTCCAATCATGGTACACCATGTTGCTAAATGAATTCTCGTTAACTCTTCAACTTCATCATACGAATGACCGCAGCTTTCTTGGCTCGCTGTTTCTTCGTTAGCTTAACATCAGCAACTTTCCCGGGACTTTGTGCATCATTGGACCTCGACCTCTTTTTACCCTTCCTCGTTGACCCCTTGGTCTTTTCTTTTGCGTGATTGCTTCGTGGCTTCGCCGTTGGCAAATCGTTCATATTTTTAGAGTCGGCATGTTTTCCACTTCCCGACATAGTCTTTTTGTACTTTCTGTTGTGCCCCTTTGACGATCCCAATGTATCATTGTTCTGTGACTCTGCTGTTGGCGCATCATGTTTACGATTCGCGACGGTAGTCTTCTTCCCGTTGAATTTTGCTTTCGCACTCGTCGTCTTATCTGGCCCATTGGTCGTTTCGTCGGTGTTCAGTGCATCATATTGTTTCTTCTCGGACTTTTTTCCATTATTCGTCATCTCCTTTGGTACATTGCTTTGTGGTGATATGGCTGCTTGATCCCTTTTCTTTGATCCACTGGGACTCTCCATCTCCTGCTGCTTGATACTCTTCTGTTTCTTTTTAGATTTACCACTTCCTGTATCTTTGACTTTTAATCTTGATGCATCATCATCACGCCCTCGTTTCTTTGCCTGAGCCACCTCCTTGTTGTTCATGCTTTCTGGTGCATTGCTTTGCGCTGATGTGACTGCTTGAACACTTTTCTTCAAGCCACCGGGACTCTCCTTCTTCTTCGGCTTATTCCTCTTCTGTTTCTTTTTAGATACACTCTCTACATCTTTGACTTCTAATCTCGAAGTATCATCATCACGCCCTCGTTTCTTCGTCTGCGCCACCTCCTTCGACCTAGCAATCAAAGTTGCTACCTTCTCCTCGGTCCTACGAACGATATCCGACAACTCGCTTTTCGTTCTAGTCGGGCGGACATTCACCCTGCGCCCCTTGCCGAGGAACGACTTATTGTGGAACTCCAGCCCAAGTTTGTACGACTGTTCATCGGCCAAGTCAACGAAAGCAACGCCACGAAAGTGACGTTCACCGGTTTTTTGATCGCGATCGTATACGAGTCGGACTGATGTCACATTACAACCCTTCTCGCCGAATACGCATCGAATGTCGCCTTGGGATGCATCGAACGGGACATTTTTCAAGTGCAGTGAATAAGTATTACGTGGCGGCGTATAACTGCCACGCAAGTTCTTGACATCGGCTTCTCTATTGCTGGTGTCGTATTCGGTTGATCCTGATGCACCACCTTTCTGATTGTTCGTTTCGATTTTCGTAGGCGGAGAAGGGACATCGTCGTTGTCTTCGTTCTTGCCACCACTTCCTTCGTCCTGTGCAGACGCCCATGCCGATGCAGCCATCAGTAACTCGTCATCGTCATCTTCGCTGGAATCTCCCGGCGTTGACATCCTTTGCGTGGCGAATGAACTTTTCTAAAGCAGATCAGGGGGATACGATGGGATATTAGTGTTGTTGCGTTGGGTGGTGCTGCTAAGTGGTGCTGTGGTACGATAGTACCAGACTTAAATCATAAGTCTGAACATAATGCCCATAACTTGAGCAAAAATGGGGTTACGACCATATTTCAAAGTGCAATTGACCGAATGGGTCTTGTGCTTCCAGCCCTAAAAGTTGTTTTGAATGATATTGGTCGAAACATGACCCCTGCAAGCATTCCCCGTATTTTCTGGGTGGGCCGTTTAGTAAATAGTCTGAACAGTTCAATTCCTACGTAGGGTAGGATACATTTTTTCTTGTTCCCGCCTGAGATAAACGGCTCTTCATGCGGCGTAATGACTATGGCGTCCGCAGAAACGAAGAGATACTACGATGGTAAGCCAATGAGCTGATGCAAGAATCATTTATGACATTACTATGAATATGAAGAAAAGCCTCGCCGACTAAAAAAAACCATCAGACACCTCCCAAAGAAAACAGTGGAGGCCCTACCTGTGCCCTCATCTCCTCCAATGCTGCAGCCATGTGTTCGTCCCATCTCATGCCCCTCACGATTGCCCCAAGCCACTTGACGGACTTTATCATTGAGTTGAAATCTTTGAGCTTCAACTCCCCCTTAATGTCTACCCTCGGCAGGAGGAAATTCACCACTGAATAACTTGCATTCTTGTCCAAAACAGGGTTGCCATCCGCGTCAATCGGTCGTCCCTTTGTCACCCAAACTCTGTGAGCAGTTTTTACATTGATGCCAAGATTAACCAATTGGTCAGCCTTCTTCGTTGTCACTGCCTCCTTTGCCTTCTTCTCTAACACTGCCACTCGCCTCCCCCCTCCAATACCACCCTGCAATTAGCAACGAACGATCAGTCCAGGATGGGAGGTCTTCCAGCCCAGATGAAAGCATCGCAGCAGACCTTCCCCCCCCCCTGCTGGCGGAAGAGGGGGGGGAGGCATCAGATCCCCCCCCTCAATCCCCGCCCCCCCCCATCAGGTTCATCAGGATTGATCCCTTTAATTGCGCCAACGCTCTGCTTCATATCCTTGGGCATTGATGAAGTAGGAGTAATATTGATCATGGTGTAGCGGATTTCGAGAACTTTGTGCCACCAGATCAGTATGTATTAACAGGCTGTGTCAAAAAAAAGCCATCTTGCAGAGGTACCTGCGGGCAAGAATTTGAGCAGAACAATGGCACTATGACACCACAGACATAATACCAACGTGTTGTGCAGCACCTGGGGAATCGTTATGAACTTGAGGGGATTGTCATAGTGCCGACGCCCATCAAGTTATGGGGCTGTTTATGTAGTTGTTCTGAGTTACCTTGTCTGAACATGAACAAAAACTGTTCAGACTTATATTAGGTCTGGTATGATGTAATGATGTGCACACCGATGATACCTATCTTCTTTTTTGATTTCTGTGAGCGATTATTCCAGATCTCGACTCGCTAAATACTCGGTCCAGATTCGCTTGGTTCGACATGTTGTGCCGGACGAGATTAGATGCTGTACTCGGACATCCGTTTCTAGACTACATGTTTCTACGTAGAGCAGTACCAGGTTTTTTGGGGCCCGCTGTCCGACTATTATTCCAGTTTTTCTGCCCATGCCAGCATGGTGGCTGAACGGCTCCTATCACCCCCATGGAAAGGAATACCACCAAACCAACAACATCAATCTCATCTATACATTGTGGGCTTATGTGCCTACATTCAGTTTTGTCTACCATTCTACACATTGGTGCTGTGGTGGCCTTGTATCTACATAGTGTGAATATGTCCGTTTTTTTGTAGGAACACTTCCATGATCATAACATTGATTTATAGTAATTTAAGCTTCTTCCTTGCCCCCAACTTTGCCCTATAACTTGCCATTATAAAGAGGATTGATCTCCAATGCTGGCCTTGGTGCATCTGCACTGTCTAGGCCTGCTCAAGCTGCAGTCATCGCATCCCATTCTTCCTGTGTGTTGAGAGTGCAACGATGGCATGGGTATTGCCATCTTGATTAGACAAAAGGTTGTTCTAAGTATTAATGGCAATAGCGTGCCATGCAGGTGAGAATG
>JALLBA010001660.1:0-10321 GCA_036939675.1 Cyclostephanos invisitatus
CGGGAATAAAACGTGTTAGAAAAGGGGGTGCGTCACAATAGGGGTTAAACTAGTACGAGCGAGCCGATAGTACTACTGCCGAGGGGTACTTCTCCATCAGCAAAGTCAACGTCATCACAACCTGTGATTGAATTCCCAGTAGATTTACGTTGTGGAGAGCTGGAATCATTGTCGTCGTCACTCTGAGCTTGGCGGGAAGGATCGCTGCTACTCCTAGTTGTTCGTTTGTGCGAGCAAGGGCGCGGACGTAATGAACGTCTCGACATCAACTATGACATCGGACATTGCGGAATCCAACCACAGCGCTTAGCACTATGATGGTGTCTCGGGATTCCGAGGACGCTATTGTGCAACGCCCCGATCGCCAAACACGGACGGATAGGAGTAATTACCCCAAGTGACTGGGGAATATGTCGCCCTACTGTGTATTATACGCATTACAATGAGGCACAACGTCAATCGCACATGTTTCATCAAACTACATATCTATATACTGTATAGTCTTAAGAGTTTATCATGAGCACAGGAAGATGTGCACGCACTTGCTATGCAGCAGATATCTTTCTCTCAGACGTTTTCCTCCTTATCATCATCCGCATCCGCATTCGCATCTTCATCCTCATCCCCCCCCGACAACGCCGCCTCCCGATATTCCATGACGGGCGCAACTGCATCATCCTTCCCCTTCGTTCGGACGCTCACCTCCATTATCGGCCATTCGGCTCCCACCCTAAGCTCGATGAAGTTTTCATTACCGCCGACGACGACAGAATCCATCATGCTCGCGCGACGCGCGTACACGATGAGCCTGTCGGACCACTCGGCATTCGCCTTGGACGCGATCGCCTCGTAAAACGGTGCATTCTCCGCATCGAGGAGTCGTCCGTATCCCATGAGGAAGACGACGTCGACGTTTTCCCAGTAAGCCTCAACGTTCCCGATTACCCACTCGATGTTATCCTGCAACCTAATCGAGGTTTCCCATTCTACGCAAAAAAAATAAATGAGGAAGATATCGCCATTTTTTTAGGAGGGCCGAAAGCCAGCTAAATGTACAGTCGCTCCCCTCCCACACTCACCGTCGGCGGTGTTCGACACCATGTTCAACCCGACGAATAGAATCCGCGTGTAGAGGAACGAGAAGTTCTCCCCCCTCGATGCCTGTCGCTTGACGTCGTACTTCGTCGGGGCGTTCCAGTACGCCGAGTCGATATTCGACATACGTTCCATGTACAATTCGAAGCCATTCACGGGACTATCGCACAGGGGATAATCGTTATTGCCCGGTAGGGAGTATACGGGCACGGCCGATGCGCTGAGGGACTCCCGAGTTCGGAGGTACGCGTCCGGATCGCAGTCGTCGACGTTGCGGGTGGCGCTTCCCCTATATAGTTTCACGCATACGGGAAAAGGGGGGAAGGGCGTGGAATATATATTTTAGATGAAACCGAAAAGAGGGTACCATAAAGGACAATACAAGGACGGAGATGGAGGTCGATGAAAAAAAAAAAAAAAAAAAAAAAAAAAAAAAAAAAAAAAAAAAAAAAAAACCTCTCCTCTTCTTCCCCTTCCCATAATAATGCGATACTCACAAATGTACGAGGAACTTCCCCTTTCCAACGCCTCCCCCCCCCCCTACGTCCACCCCGTCCTGCCCCTCCCCCTCCGAAGCGGCGGCGGCGGTCTCGGTCGTCAAATTCGTCAGCGCTTCCGTCCAAAACCTCACGTTGTTGCCCCCGTCGGCCATGAGGTAAAAATCCAATTTCCCCCCCAGAATGGCATCGTCGCCGTACGACCAGGATGGCATCGACGTCGCCGTGGGCGATGACGTCGGAATCGTCGTATGCGATGGCATGTTGGACGGAAAATCCGACGGCACGGCCGACCATTCGACGCCCGTCGAATCGACGATCGTCGTCATCGACGACGTTACGGACGGCACGTGCGACTCCGATGGGGACGTCGACGGATGCGACGTCGTTTCCTTCGTCGTCGTTTCCACGATGATCGTCGGCCCGCCATCGTCGTCGCCATCCCCGCCACCACCCCCCCCACCCTCTCCTCCATCCATGCCGCCGTTCCCGTCGTCGGAATCCCTCTCCTCGAGCACACCACCCCCCACGAGTCGATCCACGAATGCCGCATCCTCCGTCGCGGCGCCCGTCGCATCCGCCGATCCGCCGCCCCCGTACGACGCGTAGGCGAAGACCACGCCGAACGCCAACATCCCGCTCAGGAACGCGAGCGACGCGACAAGTACGATCTTCGATTTGCAACTCGATCCGGATAGCGCGGAGGGCAATACGTGATACGACGTCCTCCCACCCCCCGTCATGCCGGCGTTCGTGCCGTGTTCGATATCGTCGTCGTCGTCGTCGTTGTCGTCGTCGGATCCCGAATCCGAGGAATCGTCATCGTCCGAGACGACGTCGTCGTCCTCGATGCGATTCGCGTCCGTCTCGTCGTCGTCGTCGTCCGCATCGGTCGCTCGGGCGTAGGACAGCTCGTCCCCCAGCGGTCCGATGACGACGACGGCGCGTCCTCCTCCCGCTCCCACCGCCCCGTCGCATTTCGCATCGATGCCTGCGATTCCGCCCCCACCCCCCCCCGCCGCCGCCGCCGCCGCTCCATCATTCGTCGCCCCCCCTCCCATTCCACTCGCGCGTTCGGGATCGCACCCCGATGGCATCTCGCATTCGTCCACCATCGTGATGTCCCCCACGTGGTGATAATACGCCCCCCCGCATGCGACGGCGCCCCCCCCCGCCGTCGTCGTCATCCCTCCCATCGTCGACGACGTCTGCATGCTCGATAGCATGCTCGACAGGTCGTCGTCGTCGTCGTCGTCGTCGTTATCGCGATTCGCTCCCCCGGGGGGGGGCGCGATGGAATCGTAATCGTCGAAGGTGTCGCACGGTCGTATCAGGGACAACGACGCGTAGATGCCCCCGCTCGCCGCGCCGGAGATGTCGTCGTCGTCGTCGTCGTCGTCGTCGTCGAAGACGTTGGCGTTCGTGTTGTCACCGTCGAGGTAGGGATCGTCATTGGCCCGCATGTTGTATTCTTTTATCGATGAAATCGATGTATTATTTCGACGGACGATGATGATTGGTAGAAATAATGATCGGATATATTGGATGAAAAATGCGACTCCTCTCTCTATCACTCTATCTACAGTGCATCCGTCCGGATCATTCCTACACAACGGGTGAAACGAAATATAAAAATATATCGATCTCCACATCACGTTTTGCTTTTTTTCATCGGAAGAAGACAAAAATGGCCGCCATAATCCGATTCGTGGCATTGGTATTGATTCCTACATTGAAATTTTGAACGATCTTGTAAAAAAGGTTGCTTCTCGACGAATTTCTCAGAGAGCGGAGAGGGACTCTGTTGCCTTTTGCATGTGTTTCGGATGGTAGATACAATAAATAAAAAATACTCCTAAAATATATAATCGATTCTTAAACAATTTTTTTTCGAAGAAAGGAAAGGTAATCGGAACGTCGCAGATGACGCGAACCCTATGGTCTCAGAAACAGAGGATCGCAGAAAATGCGAACCCTTTTCTGTTAAGTAACTTATAAGTCCCAAGGGAATTTATGCTGACTTTCGCATGGATTTCAAGACAAAGACATGTCGTACTTGAACATCCGCATTCCTTCACGGAGACGAGGCAAAAAAGTATACATCACGACCCACGAGATATGCCGCCCGCTAGCAAATACAAATAGCAAATACAAATACAATACTTAAATATAATGGATAAATCAACGATGTCCCGGGGATCATGGACCAACAAAGGAGTCGCTCTCTCACCCCTCCGACAGTGGATGGAGGGCGACTTCGAGAAGCAAGTGCCGGCATGGCCGACACCTGTTTGTAGCGAGGCCGAACACAAACAAATCATCCTCGGCAAGACTGCCATTGCCTATGGAATGGCGGAACTATTGAGACAAGCTGCGAGATCCCAGCGCGACTCGGCTCCCCCCCATGCATCGAATGATGGGAAATGCAGCATCGACAATTTCGCCGTGCGAACTAAGGCGCCCGATCGACGGTGTCGTCCCACATGGAAAGATATCGAGGGCGTGGACATGCTATCGCCGACGCTGTCGGTGAATATAATAGAGCCCTCCTTTCTACGAGATGAGAATGACGGCGACCAAGATGATGAAATGGGTCGATATTTGGAGGCCGAATTCCCATCTCTCCCCGAAGCAGACGGAGAGGCCGTTTTTGTCAATCAGTGCGAAGAGGATGATCGATGTCATTCGTTCGGAGTCCTTTTATACGAACTATTTTTCAACCGCCGTCCAATACATGCCGGGGAGGAATCCGACGATGGTGCTGGACCGGAGTCCGATTCTAAGAATGTCGATGTGTCGCTCGAACGGGCATGCAAGAAGATTCAAATAACTGATTCAAGGCTCGTCGGGGATAACAAACGTAGCACTGAACGTGCGAGACGTGAAACTGCATACCCGGCATTACGAAGGGGAAAATGCGCCGATTTGTCAGGGGGGGGGTTCCCATCGTCTCTCTCGCTGGTGATTCATAACCTTCTCGATTGTGGGGAAGACGACCGGCCTGACAGTTCATATGTATCTCTCGACGCAGTGATCAATGATTTGCACCTATTGTTACTCGACCCCAGACGATTCCTCTTCGATCACGTACCCACCTACGATGATAACGGAAGAATGACGCTGCCGTTTAGAGAGCATCAACTTTATGGAAGGGATCATGAAGTGTCCTTGATTACAGAGGCATTTTGCAGAGTATCCAGTGGCAAGAGTGAATCCCTTTTCATTGGGGGATTTTCTGGGTCAGGAAAGAGTAGGCTTGTCGATGGCTTAACGGCAAGGATAGATGTAGCTGGAGGCTACGTGCTCACGCACAAGTTCGACCAAATGTCCCGAGACAAATCGATACTGGTCGTTGTTGCAATGATCAACTATTTGTGCCTCTTGATCAAGGAAAAATCTTCGCAACAGGATTTATTAGTCTTAATCAATGACCTCGTCCAAGTCTTTGGCTCGGACTGGACTACACTTGCAAGGCTGCTCCCAAATATCAAAGCAATCGTGCCCTTCTTGGAGCGATCGGCGGATGATGGCATAGGAGAGATGGGCAGTCAAATGAATGTTCGAAGTATTTGTTTCACCCTTCAACGTTTCATTAGAGTTGTTTCGAGTGCAATGCATCCTGTGATGCTATTCCTAGATGACTTACAGTGGTGTGATAAGGAGGTTCTCACAGTGGTAGAGAGCTTACTTTGCGATCCAATCGGACCCTCCTGTCTTTTCTTTGTTGGGACTTATAGGTCGAATGAGGTTGCAGACGATCACGAAATATTTTGTCTTGAGCAAAGATTGAAAATCTGCGGGGTTCCAACGACCATGCTTAGCTTGGAGGGGTTGAATCCGAGTGATCTTAACACAATGATATCCGACGCACTATGTATTTTCCCTCGAATGACTGAGTCTCTCTCCGACATCATTTATCAAAAGACAAAGGGCAACCCATTCTTCGTGACTTCTTTTATGAGGTCATTGGTGGATGGAGGGTTACTAGAATTCAACATCATCGCGAGGAGATGGGTTTGGGACGAAGTCAAAGTAAGGTCTAAGGATATCACAAGCAACGTACTCCATCTTCTGTCGTCCAAGATGAGCGGGCTGTCGACAAGTATTCAGTCGGCACTGAAAGTTGCAGCTTGTTTTGGAACAACGATCAAAGAGTCCGTCGTGGAAACTTTGAGTACTCGTCCAGAGCACTCAGATTTCCGCGATAAGTTGGGCCAAGTAATCAGAGAAGGCTTGATGTTCAAGGTTGGCACTTCAGAGTTCAAGTTTGTCCATGATAAGGTACGAGAGGCGGCCTACAATCTCATTTCCGAGCAGGACAGGGATCAGGTGAGTTGGGCGATTAAGTAGTGATTGTATGATCAGGTTCACACAGCCCGCCACTTCACGTCCGAGCCATCTTTTGTCTGCCACAGTACCACTACAGCCTCGGAATGTCATTGCTTTCAATTACCAAGGGAAAATTTGCTGATGATATGCTATTCTCTGTCGCTGATCAGATCAACCATGGCATTGGCAATCTAGCAGCCGGAGAAGATCCTGAATTACGATTAGACATGGCAAAGCTCTATGGATTGGCGGGTTCAAAGGCAGTAGCCTGCTCAGACCACGCATCATCATGCTCCTATCTGAAACATGCATTGTCGCTCCTGCCTACCTCTCATTGGAAGAGCCATTATGACCTAAGCCTTCGATTATCTCTCCGATTGGCAAAATCGTTTTACTCCTGCGGCGATGTGGAGAGGGCGCAGTGTATCTTGGAAGAAATAACGGGTCATTGTCATACAATTGAAGACAAGTTACCTGCTCACTCATTGCTTGCTAGAAGTGAGTAAACTCCTGTAGAGTTGTGTTCATTATTTGTCCGAGGTTATGTTGTTTGCTAACAAATTTTGATTGCCGCAGTTCTATTAGATCGTCGAAGCTTCGTGGAAGCATGCTTCCTTTGTCGCGATGTTTTATCTCAACTAGGCGAAGATACACCGCAATCATTACAACCAGAACAAATCACCCAAATGGTTGTAGAAACGTCAGACTTAATACGAAACTTAGGTGTATTAGAAAGAGGTTTAGGCAACATGAAGGAAGCAGATGAAAGCCTCGGTATTTCCATGTATTTATACAGCATCATGGGGACTGCCGCATACTTTGGAAAACCTGAGATGTTCCCTTTCGTTGCTTGCAGAATGGTTCAGCTTACAATGACGAGCGGTCTCTGTAAACATTCCATCATTGGTTTCATTCATTTTTCGGGAGTGCTTAGCAGCGGTAAGAATGCAAAAAAATACATCGGTGATGCATCACAGATAGGAATGGTCGCCATGTCCTGCTGGAAGACGCGGTACTACACCTCGGAGCAGTTGCCAGCTCTTTACTCGGCCTACTACGGTTTTATCGCCCATTACACTGAACCTCTACAAACCTGTGCTGACATGCTTCGGCTAGGATTCGATGCTGGGATGTCACTTGGTGATGTAGGAAATGCTTTCCTTAACGCAAGTCTTCATATCAGGACTGCGGTACTAACAGGTGGCAGATTACCTACTCTAATGGATAGGGTAGATTACTATTTGAAGCTGACAAGTACTTACCAGCAAGAGACATCCAAAGTCTTCCTCTCAATATTTCGGGGAACGATATCAATACTAATCGACAAAGGGGAGTCGACCAGCTCATCACCCTATGTTATTGATGTACCAGCCGACACGACAAATACAAACGTGTTAGAATCGATGTATCTCCACCGTGCAATTCAAGCATTTTGGCAATGCCATAACGAGCGGTGCCAATATTATATAGACATGTTTCTCAGCGTTTCCGGCGATATGTGGAGACTCCAGTTTATTATGTTCCTGCATGGTGTGAATTCGTTTTACTTGTTGAAAGAAAAAGCAACCATAAACCTCAAATCTATAACGAAAAGAGCTATCAGAGTGGTCAAGACTGCAGCTTCACTTTCATGTTGGAACTTCAACAACAAGGTGAGATGCCGCGGATGATTTTGTTCAACTGCATTTTCGTTTCATCGAAGCGTGATATTTCTTAACTCTTCCTCCCACCTTGTGTTACACTCACTCAGGTTCATCTGTTAGAAGCTGAACAATTTTCATTCGAAAAAAACAACAAAGAAGCTCACAAATCCTATGCCTCTGCGATCAGCACCGCTCGCTCGACTGGATTCATTCACGAGCAAGGACTAGCATGCGAGCTTGCTGGCTATCATTACAAAAAGATCGGCGACCTCAGAAGTGCATTGTCCTTTTTTGGCCAGGCCAAGCGGTGCTATACAGAGTGGGGCAGTCAGATGAAGGTTGACAGTGTTAGCCTTCAATTTGATTCTATTGCAGATCACGTGACGTGATCAGTGAGCCGCCATCGTCTTATTTCTCATCGAGTCTTTTGGGCTGTGACGGGGCTCCCTTCGAGACATATCATTTTTTTCAATAACGAATGGTGTTGGGTCTGATCGAACTAGCATGAGAGGTGGAATGGACACACCTCAATGGGGTGTTACGGCACGTATGGGGCCAACAACTACCGAAGGACAACATTGTATTCGTCAAACAAGTGAATACAGGCAGCTGTGAGAGCGGACGATGATCGCGAGGATATGTATAGGATCTGTAGGAAGAGGAATTGTAAGGCGAAAATGAGGGAAATGGATGCTGTGTGCACATATCGGGATAATTTACGGGTGGTTCGGTTTGAGACATCAAGAACGACAGAGGCGAAATGTTTGGGGCTTTATGATGCTACAGTTGGGAGGAATGTCAAAAGTAAACCTCCGAGATCTGGGATTTATTTTATGACACACTAATCCTTCGTCAAATACGCAATTCGATCGTCGATCTTGGCCAGCATCCCTACCCTCCCCCCAAATTCTTTTTAAGAAAAAAAATGGCATTGTAAACATGGTCCACATGCTTGATACAGGTGTACATAATAGGCCCTACATAAGAAAATGAACCGGGGACTTGGGCTATATTTAACTTTTGAAAAAATTCCGTTCAATTTGAACTAACATTGATTAAATACATCGCCTTTCGCCAACTCGGTTTGCCCAAAATGATATACGTGTATGATACGATGACAAGGACGGATAAAAATCAACGGGGGTCCTAAAAACAACATTCGTGTTTCCGAATTACATGTATTCAGTCGTATTCACCACCCCCCATCCTCCTTCTCCTCCTCCTCCTCCTCATAGAACAAATCCGTCGGCAATAATCCGTATTGACGAAATACCCCGTCGTTCAATTCCACGTTCAGGTACACGCCGCGATATTCGCCATCGTACGTCTCGAGCAACGCGTCCCCCGGCCTCCAGAGGGCGTCGAATCCGCGTCCGCTCCTCCTCATTTCGGTGTATGTCATGGCCCCCCCCGTCGAGTACTTGACGTACACCGATCCGAAGTCCTCGACGGGTATGGGCACGCCGTCTTTTTTTGGTTGGGTCGGGTTCAGTAGTAGGGCAACGAGAGAGCGCGTTTTAGAGAGAAAGGGGGGCGCATTTAGATTTTATTTTGCGGGGTGGAGTCAAGGAGATAAATGGGAGTAAACGAATTTTTGAGGATGCCGCGATAATGGCCGTCGCCGCCGCCCGCCCGTCGCACGAATATTCCATCCCCCCGCCCCGCGAGACCCCCACCTAACAAAAACCGAACCCGTCCCCCCACCGAAAAAAAAATTAAACGAGAACTGGGGTGTCGATGGCAAAAACTCACCCAAATCCATCCCGTGCAACATCCCCCGGGGCAACGATAATTCGGTGACCCAGCTCTTCAACCCCCCCAACGCCTCGGGTACGTTGCTCGAGCAGAATCCCAGCATCACCCCCCCCCCCCCCACTCCTCCTCCCCCCGATCCCCCCGCTACCCCCCCCGCCCCGCCCATTGTCGTCGTCGACGTCGACGTCGACGACGTCGTGCGTTGGGAGGAAATCTCGCGCTCTCGATGTGCGATAGCGCAAAGCGCGCGTATCGCAAAGCGCAATTCTTCCCTATCGTTTCCGCTCAGCGAACGTACGTGCTCGTATGCCGACGTACCCATCCCCCCGCCAATGATGACGCCGCCCCCTGCTCCGTCCCTCCTCCCGGTATTCGACGAGACGTACGACCTCTGGGCCTCGTCGTGTCGATGCAATATATCCGTCGCCTCGACGAGGGAATCGTAAATCTCGTCATCGTAATCGACGACTAACGGCCGAACCACCGTCTTCGACGAGGTGGACGACGACGAGGAGGACGAGGAGGACGAGGAGGACAACGACGTCGATGGCGCGCGATGGCGTCGAGGAGGCGTCGTCGCGTCGATCGTAGTCGTTGTGAACGCATGGCAACGTGCGGACCCATTGGATATCGTCATCATCATCATCATCATCATCGCAATCATCATCGTCAACGTCGTCATTATCATCATTGGATACGCTGGCGATGATGGGATACCGTCGGCGGCGGTCCGTCGATTATTCCTCGCCATCTTGAGGGGTGCGGGTAGGTGTGCGTAGGGTTACCGACGTCTCCAGGGTGGAGTTTGCTAAGGGTTCCTACGTCGATTCCCACGACAGGTCGAGCGAAGAACAGACGGAAGTGAGACAGCCAAAAAAAAAGCAACAAACTCTACACCGTAAGGCCGGGGTAAAAGCACCACTTCCCGCCAAATTTCTTTGAACTCCTTTTGGTCAAAAATTGTCCCTGGACAAAAAATAAGATCTGATCCCGACTCGTAGC
>JALLBA010001670.1:0-10250 GCA_036939675.1 Cyclostephanos invisitatus
TTGACTGAATCCGAAAATGGACTTTGGATAAAATCCTCATTGGATATTCCTTGCACGCCGTGAGGTCCAGTAAAATCAAGATCCGATGCCTGATATCCAGATCGTCGTGCTGTAGTTGAATTGTTGCTTGGAACATTAGAAGTTCCACTATTTGCATCAGTGGGTACGATGCTTGGTCTGTCAGTAGGTTGCATGGCAATGTCTCCAGAATCAGCATCAGGAAATAGCCAAGTTTTTGCAAGGTCGTAATCTTCGTCAGTAACTCTCTCCGACTTGCTTACAAGCTTGGTCCAATTTGGGGGGACCTCACTTTTCTTCATATATGCAACCGTCGTGAAAAGGTCATCAAAAACCACATGGTATTGAGGAGAGACATGACCTGTCCTTGGATTCAGTACTAATGGGACAGAACCGGCATGGGAAGGAGAATGCCCAACGTATATTCCTAGTCTGGAACGAGGTTCCCATTTTGGGGGACCAGCAATTCTGGATTGTAGTCTTGAATCCAAAAGAAAGTAGGGTGATCCAAATATGTGAAGAGATGAAGGGTCAAATTGATCCGTGTCAACGTTGAAGAAAGTTGCCTCACAACTCCGACCGTCCGATCTTAAACTAAGTCGGTTCAAATGATAAGCAGCTTCTTTCAAGGCAAATGGCCACATCATCGTGGTGATGTAATCCGGCCAATGTCATTTTGCATGCAAAAGTAGAGTTTGAGAGATCAGTGTCAATTCTTTGATACGTTGTTCAACAATTCCGTTTTGATGATGTGCACCAACTGCACAAAAAGTGATTGATTGATTAGCATCTTTGATCGCTTTTTGAAAGCCAGCATCCGCAAAACAACCATTGTCGGCTCGATAGGATTCAATCGAAATGCCACCCTCGTTTGCATGACGTTTGAAAGCTGATTTTGCAAGTAGAGTTTCATCCAGTCCAAGATCTTGCATTAGTGCAACATAAACGTAATCTGAAAAGTGATCCACAAACACCGTTGCTCCCCAGATTCGTAAGTTGGTAAGAAATCCAGCCATTTGAGGTATTAGGCCCGGCTGAGCTGAGACCAATTGGTCCATGCTAACACATTTGCCTGGAGCATTGTCGCTCTCTTTTCGAATTGACCCCTTTGATCCTTTGGACCACCACGGTTTATGGTGTGCTTTTCCAAAAATGCAGGACATGCAAATTGGGAGGCGATGTTTGAGTTTGGCAAACTTATTTTTGATTTTTCCTTTTAGTGCCAAGACTATCATAGCGGGAAAAGGAAGATGACTTAATTTGCAGAGTAGCTCCATGAATTCACGCTGATGTGAGACTAAAGTTTGAGGTGTGGATATTTGCATCAACTCTAAATCCGTCAGTTTTGGTATTTCTATTTGATACTGTTCCGGTGTGAGTGGAATTGTTGCAATATCCGGGATATCCAACAAAGAAAGTAGAACTCCATCAACCAAAAATTCAGATTCATTTTGAGTCCGAATCTTGTGCTTCAATATTCCATCGGACAAAATGGGGCCGAGGTAAGTGACTTCTCGATTAATCCCTTTTCCGTCCTTGAAAATGACTGTTTCATTTGCCATGAAAAGCATATTGATATCCTCTTCGTCTTCAGTCGACTGTTGCAATAGCTTGTTGCCATCGAATGGGATGAATGTGCTCTTGTTTGAAGTATCTTTTTCAATGGGATTCCAGTTCACAGTATGAGATTTCGTATCAGCTGTAACTCCATCTTCTGAAGATGAATTGCCATCCGCTTTGTTAATACTCGAAGGATGAATTTGATAGTACGAGAACATGCACAGTCTTGAGTCGTATCCTCGAAGTGGAATCTCGTTGGTACAAATTGACGACCACCAAAATCTCAATCGTGAATGCTTGCGCATTGCCATACCCAACGTGGAACTGGACATGCTTGCTCGCGATATCGACAATGAAGTCGATTGTCTGTATGTGAGATGAAGCGTCCTTGGCCCTTGGGGTTGCAAAGCATATCATAAATTGATCGACCGTTAGGATGCCATAATAAATTCCAAAAGTACAATGGGACCGAGATTACTCCTCGGATGAATCCGATATAACTTTGTAGTAAAGCAGTGATGTGTGGGATAAAGATATATCCTAGCCAACCAAATAGTTCGATAGGAAATTCTTGCTCCAAGTATTTGAGAACATGACCAGCGGATAATATGCCAGTGAGAGAGATCTTGATGATAAAGCAGGATAGATTGGGTACAAGTAAGGTCATTCGAATCGGAAGTGATAGAAGGAAGCAAAATGTTGCTAGTATCCTTGTACTACTCCACCCGTGATTCGGACCTACTCGTTTCCCTGAGCATCTTCCCAAATGCGATCAACGGCTTCAGCGGAGAGTCCAGCTTGAGTGCAAAAAGCGTTTCGAAGCTTGTCGTTTAGAGTAAGCATTTTCTCTGGAGCAGGATTGGGTTTAGTATCCGCTGGGGTTTCGTTGATTGGTTTTCCGCTGGAATTATTCTTGGCACGATGGTCATCGATCACTTTGCGCCAGGAGTCATGATCACATGATTTGTGATCTGCGTACATGCCATTGTGTTTTTCACCACCGCTGTAATGATCTCCAGTACACCAAAATTCCGTTGACCGTTACTTTGTCTTCATTTTTGACCAATCGCCAAGATGCGACTGTATAAGGTTCCTTCTTGCCGCAACGAGATCTACCTTCAGACTTTGAGGTCGGTTTTCTCCTTGTTCCCTCCGGATTGTTGCTGAGTAGCAAAGGCCGCCTCTTGCTGTTCGAACTTGGCTTGCATCTTGGTCAGTTTCGTGGTGAGTGTGATAATTTGATCCTTTTCTCCAATCTCACGCATCCAAGTACCGTCTTCGAACATGTTGTTGTACATCTTAATAATTTCCCCAGAAATGTACGATGCAGTCCAGCGATCTGGATTTCCATGAAGGTATTGGTTGCAAAGAATGTTTACCTCGGCTTTGAAGCTTTTTACCTCGACAGTCAAAGAGGCATCAAGGTAATCCATGATGTACTGGGATTCGTGATATGCACCAGGGACTTTGTTCGTAATCGAAATGCGCTTGGATATCATAGCCGAGTGCCATTTGATAATGTTGAATGCATAGTCGACCGGTTTGTTGGTCTTGATCTTTGCAAGTTCAGCATAAACATTCGTTTGAACGTCTGGGCGAATGAGCCTGAGTACTTCATTTAGAAGAGAGCGACCATCATCAATCGTTTAGTTGGGCAGAGGGTCGACCCATTGAAATATGTTTTTGTGGAGTTTAATTGCAACCTGAGCTTCCGGAGTGAGCATTTCCATAATTTGATGAGACATGATCATTGATTTCCAGAGTTCCAAAAACTTCTTTCGACTGAGGAGAGTAACCACATTGGCAGCGCCAATTTCGCCACGAGCTTGAGTCATTTCGGCGATTTGAAAAACACCTCCAGTTGAAGTTCTTTGAGTCCAGGTGCGTGTGCCCCAAATTTCATTTGCGTTAATTGCAACGTTGGTATCCGTAACCTGATTCCACGTCTCAAGCATGTGAATTGGATTCGAATAAATGAACGTATTCGCGACAGTCGCATCGGGAGTGCGCGTTGAATGAACGTTGAGAAGAAAACCATAGCCATAATGCTTTGCGTATTTCTCGAGATCAGCTGCGAATGAATCAGCATTGCCGGGGAGTAAGTCATATCGATTCTCCGGTTTAAAGTCTTGTTTTGCTGCTTTGTCGAGGGAGATGAATTCCTTCGAGTTTGCAGCATAATAGTTGCTGAATGGATTTGTTGAAAATGAGAGGACCATTTCTTCTAGAAAGAGGTCTGTTTTCGAAAGGGAAAGAACTCCAAAGAAAATTTGTGAGTGAAGAGCAAGACGCTTCGGGTATCGTAGTCAGTTTAACTGAAAAACCAGAACGTCGAGGAATCGTAGTCACCAGATGGTTGTCTTTGAGAGCTTAATGGGTCTGATAAACTGTGATAATCTTGAGTTCTTGTTTGTTGATAAATTGTGAGCTCTAAACATATTAATTCTACAAGTTTAAAACCACTGCACAAATGCACACTATTCTCACATCGGCGTTGCTATCACCACAGATTTGTTTTTTTGTTTGTCTTTTTGCCTGAGCTGTCATTGTCCATATTTCAAAATGAAAAAAGACTAAATCTATCGTTTGATTCTAAAGACGTGTCAGATGAGTCAAAAGAGACATCATTGTTTTCATATGATTTTGAAGACATGTTATTCGATTGAGGCTTATTCTTTTGACCATGCCGGTTGTCGCTATTTTGTTCCGTAGTCTGGTTTTTATTGTTTGTTGCTCTAGGCATTAATGATATTTTGGCAGATGGTCTTGCACGTGTAGGTCGTGTCCGCCTTGCTATCGCTACTGTCGGTTGAATTGCATCAGAATTTTTTTCTCTTTTTCCATTTTTGCCAGAGTTTTCATTGTCCATATTTGGACACGAAAAACGACTTCCACTATCGTTTGAATCTGACGACGTGTCAGATAAGTCAGAAGATAGATCATAGTTTTCATATGATTCTGTAGACATGTTATTCGATTGAGGCTTATTGTTTCGACCTTGCGAGTTGTTGCTATTTCGTTCTGTCGTCCGGTGTGTTTCATTTGTTGTCCTGTTGTTGTCAATACAGTCGTCGTTGTCGAACTTATAGTCGTTCTCAACGTCCTCGTTGTCGTTGTCATTGTTTTTTTCGTCAGATGTTCTGTTGTTTTGATAAAATAATTTTTCTATACTGCTGACACCGTTCTCGGTATCATGATTCAATGTTCCATAGGTGCCACTATTACTCTGATCGTTACTCGTAGAATAACTCCGATCAATTTCATAGAATAAGATAGAAGCCATCCTTTGACAAGACACCGCTGAAAAATTCTTACTTCTTCCTTGAAATTTAATTATTTTGACAATATCATTGTTGTACTAACACCATGTATTTGTGGTCTGGTGCTTCGTAACTGCGGTATAATGACCTCTATTGTTGGTTGTTGGTTGATGATTAACAGCAGCAATGAGTTTGAAATAGCACTCTTCTGCTGCTCATTTGGACTCGTCAATATTAGTTAGTTGTAATCCCGTGAACGGATATTGAACTGGATTTTTGATCACTGAATTACTGTTCCTTTTGCGTCCGATTCTGATGCATAAAATCTCTGGATAGCGACAAATTCGATAGGTCTTTGTTGCTCATTGCCGATTTGTGCAATGGCAGCAGTCATAAGCTGTCAGTTCATAATCTTTGTTATATTGAAAATGATGGATCAGATCGGTAAGGAATATGGCCCTACCCGGATCTAATGGATCCTCATGAAAGTGTTGACTTGGAAATTGCAAAGGAAGCATCATGAAAGAACTTGCAAGTTATCTTTTGTTCAATCTTTCCCAATTCAAACTTATTCCAAAAATCTGATATCTTTGAGTCTAATTCAAGATTGTATGGATGACAATATACCGTAACATTTCCTCTTGATGGATGAACTTCGTCCAACAACATTATTTTCTTCAGTGCAAAATATTCATCTGCGTCTGCTGAAATATGATAATAAGAAACAAAACCATGAGAAAAAAGCGGATAATGCATTAATGTATATTGTCACTTCTATGAATGATAAATAATACGTACATTCCTCATCTTTGAATTCCTTGTGGTAATCTGTAAATAATTTTACAAAATTTCCAGGATATGACACATCATCAAATTAACCAACCTAACAAATTCATAGTTCATTCTCAAACATCGCTGGTTTTCACGCAGAACATGATGGAAAAGTGTTGTGAGATGGTTGCAACTTGCTATTGCTTGAAAAATTGCATTTCAATAGCAAATGACACTTTGGTTTCGTAGTCCGGCACTCCCCCACAAAACAGTACGTTCACGTGTATCAAGCTCAATTTTTCTTTCAATTTCATCATATTCTGTCTCTGTTACATGTAATGTCTTTTGTTTTCTTGTCAGATGTTCCATCACGTTGTTATTGGCGGATATGGCTAATGATGATACATTCATTTTTTTGTCACTAACTATTGTTCCATTTTCGGACATGGTTGAAGAAATAGGTGATCTTTCACGTATTCTTTGCTTTATTTTCTGGGCAGTCGTTGCATGACAAAAAAACTTGTCTTTCAACATATCGAGCGTTTTCTGATTTAATTTTAATTCTCTTCCCAACATAGACAAACATGCCTTCACATCGAATGAATTTCTATCAACACAGCCAACCGTCGTTAAATTATGTTCGATTCTCGGGACACAATGCGACGCGGGGGTGTTATTTGTGTTATTGATGGAAAAATTATCCTCGTTTGCTCTCGTGGTAATTATTTGGGCAGTTTCATTCACCCTTTCAACATGATGAATATAATTGGTGTTGTTTAAAGATGATGATCCATTGTGCTGTCAGTGAATTACTTTCACTAATTCGGAGCTGCTCATCATTGTGTATGGTCATGTTGTTTCTGGTATTATTAAAGGACAACGGTTGGTCGTACGCTGTCGTTGTTGTATTCGCTGTCATTTCGCTCATAATTAAGGCAGTTCAAAGAAGCTCTTCATCGCAATTCATATGGATTCTGCTCAAAACGTCACTAGGGGACAAGGATAATAGATAAGTTGTTATTCTTGCAGCGGTCGTCATAAGTTCAAACGTCTCAACTCTAGCGTGGCTTCATTATTCCTTATTGGTTAGTTGTCTGTTTTTGTAGCTCTGACTCTACCAGACAAAGACAATAACAGTTAGTGATACAGTTAATGGTAAAATTATGAGCAGTTAACTACAGTTAACAGTTTGTTCGAATGGAAACATATCTCAGATTTTGTCGGGAGAAAAATAATATCCGGACTGACCTAGCTTACCTTTTTTTCTTTTTTTCCCAATGCGACAACTTCTCTACGATCGAATTTGACAGAAAACTGATAACAAAAGTACCATGTTGTCCGCCATCTTATTTTGTGTACAACCTTCCTAAAGCATGCGCAAGCTGTACCTTGTCCGGATAGTGTACGCTGTCGTTGGTCTGCCAGCAGTTATTGGTCAAAATGAGAGATGATTCAGTGATGTATTGGCGGTATTTGTTTCACTGACTATTAATCAGTGGTGTTGCTATTATCATTAAGACCTACGATTGCAGTTTTGAGATATGAAGACATAGAAAAATTTCATCTTCTTTTTAGCATCGAGACGATATGCAATGGTTTTCTTGAGGATTGAACAGGAGGAAATCTCCAGGCCGAAGAGCGACGGCCATCCCAAGTCTTAGGAATGCAAATTAACAAATAACTGGATCATTGTCTTTATATTCATGCGTATCAAGGTGGGCTTGAACAATGGACATAGTAAAATCATTATCAGTATGAGCTCGCAAGTACACATTCACACCAAATCTTAAACCACTGTAATATCTTGTTGGTTTCGACTTCATTGATAAGGGCGAAGTGACCATCGTTGTGAATTTGACGAGTGATTTAGCGCATGTAATGTAACGAATAACATCAGTATTAACATACTTGTCAAACGCGTGCTCAGCTTGATTCAGTGTTTTATGAAGGATATCCCATTCCTTGCTTGGAAATCCTTGTTGAATCCTATAATGACCTGATACGACACCTCTAACATTTCTTCCTGGTTGTGCGCCAACACAGCAGTACTTGTGTTTGCTATATGAATATACATGTCTTTGTTTGCCTCTCGTTAACGATTGTCGTTGAGTTAAAGTGCATAATCTCATAGCATTGCATTATTCTCGAGAGTTGTTTAATATCTGAAGCGACTCATGCCTAGGAAGACGGATGAATGTCGGGAAAATTTTATGTTTGGGTATGTGACGTAGGCCAAACAAAGCGTTAATTGTATCGGCGACCCACAAATCACCGTCACGAATTCTTAGACAATACAAATCTTTTATCGGCGGCCTTATTCCATCGTTTTCTGTGTTACCTCCATCACAAACAACAATTCTTTTTGTTATATCTTTGATAGTAAGATATTTAACATTGCTCATTGCTGAATTGATGGAGAATTAACATTTGTAAGAAAAAGTTGTTGCTTCATGCTTTTCTTGGATGCGTTCCTTTTTCTTTTGTGCTTAGTGTTTCTTTTGATCGATTTGCATGCTTCCTTTTGGTATGCAATCGCAGCTGCGCGAGTTCTGCGTGATGATGGAGTATCTGCCTTAAACGTATGAAAATAAGGTGGAAAATCCGCAATATATATTCCATGAAATTTTTTTTCCGATTCACGCCCAGTCGAATTGACCGAAATATCTTTCGCTGCTATTATTCCTGCATTTGAATTAATTTCTCCATTATTAATTTCCGTAACGCCAAGAAGGACACTCTGCGTTGCGTTCTTTTTAGGCTCAGACCTATGGTGACTGCTTTCATGACAGATGCGAACCAATGTGCAATTTCCGTCAACGCTGCCAACATGATGGCTATGCATTGCATCAAGTGGCTCGTGAAAATCTTTGGTATTATCAGCTGCATTATGTGCATCTTCACCTGTGACAACGCTTGTATCCCCATATGATTCATGGTCAATATGTCTAGCATTCTGAACTTCTCTTTCAGTATTGTCAGATTCTGTTTTTGTATTTTTTTTGTTTTCTGTTCTTGTCTGATTTTTAATCAAGTCGTCATTGGCAAATATTGCCAATGATAATACACTTGATTTATCCATTGTTCTATTTCTGTACATATCTGATAGAATGGTCGATCTTTCATGCAATCTTTGTTTTATTTTCTGAGCTGCTCTTGCATGAAGAGAAAACTTCTCATTCAATATATCAAGCTTCTTCTGATTTAATATTAATTCTGTTTGTATCATAGACAGATGTTGCTATATATTCAAAGAATTTGCATCAGCAGATCCAACTGACTTTATGTTGGGCATCGCGACGCAATTCTCTGCCCTTGTGTGGTTCGTGTTATTGACGGAAGTCGTTTTCGTGATCGCTATTGCAGTACTATTCTTTGCAATTTCATTGAGCGTTTCAACACGATGCATGTTGACCAATGGGCAATTTTTATTGAGACTGCGAACATCATGGCCCTAAATTGCACATGAATGATTGTTTATTCTTTCATGGGTGAGGAATGGTGTTTCAAGGAGTGCAGTTCCAGAAACTCGATGAAGTCCTCCACTATGGTGGAAGTGACATGCCAGTTCATTTCTGGACTTCTCCCAGAAATTACGCTCGACGGCGTTTTGTAGAACACTATTCTTTCCACCGAAATCATTATTATCCATATTTATTATATTCCGTCGATGTATTTTTTTGGGATATGATTTATTAAATTTTCTTTCATGAGTAAGAATTTGTGTTTCAAGGGGTGCATCTCCAGAAAAGCGGTAAAGTCCTCCACTATTGTGGAAGCGACACGACAGTTCATTTCTGGACTTCCCCCAGGAGTTACGCGCGACGGCATCTTCTACAACACTAATATATCCACTCAAATCATTTTTCTCGACTTTTTTTATAGGATATGATTCATCATATTCTTTTTCATGAGTATGAATTTGTGTTTCAAGGGGTGCATCTCCAGAGAATCGGTTAAGTCCTCCACTATTGTGGAAGCGCCACGAGAGTTCATTTCTGGACTTCCCCCAGGAGTTACGCTCGACGGCATTTTCTACACCATCAAAATGAGTAAGGATTCGTGTTTCAAGAGGTGCATCTCCAGAAATGTGGTGAAGTCCTCCACCATTGTGGAAGCGACACGACAGTTCATTCCTGGACTTCCCCCAGGAGGTACGCTCGACGGCGTTTTCTACAACACTATTCCTAGCACCCATATCATTAATATCCATTTGCGATGCTACGAATTATTTCTTGAAAAATAAGCCAGAGTGTCCATCTATTAAAGATGTGTGGTGTTAACTACTATGTACTCCTATTACGATACTGTCTAAGTATGGTACACGATATTTACTGGCAGTTACAGTTATTGGCAGTTATTTATGCAGTTAATGGCACAAATCTGGCAGTTACAGTTATTGGGAGTTATTCATGCAGTTAATGGCAGATATCGAATCATAATTATTCGTAGTTCATACCAGTTCCTACGTATGATTATGGCAGTTACAGTTATTGGTAGCCAGTTATTGGCAGTTACTTGCAATGATGAATGGCAGGTACTGGCAGTTACAGTTACTGGCAGATGCAGTTAGTTGTTGGTGCCCAATATAGACAACTAACATTAGACAAAGGTTGTTCTAATCAGTTAATGGCTACATTAACC